>APFE030340948.1:0-13396 GCA_000404065.3 Pinus taeda
TATACTTTTGTCTTAGGATCTATAAGATGTTGAATTTGTGTTGCCTATTTTCCAGTTCCAACCATAGAACAATTAGGTTCTATTCCACCTATATTCCTATGATTAATTGAATTTTCTTCTATTTGTTTGTTATGTTATATTGTTCTTCGAAATATTTAAATTGATATTGATAAACTTTATCAATTAAATTAATTTTGATTTGCTACATATAATTCTTAATTCCCTTTTTCTTGATCTAGTCATACTAATAATGGGGTCCCAACCTTCCTAACATCGACTCAATTACATGATCTAGTTATCCTAATTTGAAATCTCCATCATTGGCACATATGTAATCTTTGGATTAGCTAGGCAAATGAATCTCTCTTTGCTATATGTTCGGTTGGGATAACAAGGGTGAAATCATTGAATGCATATCCATAAACATATTTTAAGGCTTTTCTAGCTTTGTGTAAAATTAGTTGATGGGCCTTTTGGTAGGTCGATTGCTCTATGCCTAGTACTAAATAATCATTGAAGGAACCTATTGGCATAGAACTTATCCCATAAGTGTTCCTTATTGTATTTTTAAATCCAAGTGTATAGTTTAGGGTGGTTATATGGCCATCAATTATCTCTCATGTTGTCTCCACTCACTAGCCAACAAGCTAGTAACCCTGTACTTCCCCATATATGGTTTCCATTGGTATGAAAACTAATGATAGAGGAAGCCTAATGGTTTTAAACCCTATTCTATGGTATTGTGGACTCATGTATTGTATGTTTAAAGATAATGATTTTTGTATATGGCCTTTATCATCAAATTATACTCATTGAAGTATCTTATCGACCATCTTCCATAATCATTATGAAACTATGACATATTTCAATCAACTTGAGGCATTCAGCTATAATTAGTGAAGTATTAAAATAATAGCATGTTTGTGGTGTTCGATGTCAAATCTCATGATATTCAAACTTTTGTTTTACCATGAGTCTTTAAGAAGTGGTTGTTAGAAAATAGAGAGAGATCAAAAAGCAATTAGACACAACATAAAACACACTATGATATCTCTATTGATCACAATATATACACATATATAGGGCATAAAACACTAAATTTGACACATTTAGATCACGACTACAACTCATACATAGGAAATAACAACTTATAGATTGATTCTTCAGAACTCAAAAAGACAACTCACAACAACACATTGAAGAATTACTTCTAATACCCTCCCTTAATGCTTACATGAAAACATTGAAAACATATATTACAACAAGAGGTTAAATCTTGTCTGACGAGTCTTCATCAACACTTACATCCACTATGGAATCTCACAAATGTTGCTCTTTCCCCACCACACATCTAA
Organism: Pinus taeda; assembly: GCA_000404065.3. Lineage (NCBI taxonomy): Eukaryota > Viridiplantae > Streptophyta > Pinopsida > Pinales > Pinaceae > Pinus > Pinus taeda. Next base: position 1,356 of record APFE030340948.1, read on the forward strand.
GCTATTATTTGACCTCCATTTAAAATGTCACTACCTCTAACCATCGCTGATGAAATTTGCAAGATCAACAATATTGACACCTCCGCTCATCGGGGATTTGTGATAAGAGTCGTCAAGTAATGAACCATCCTATGGACCAACCACCATCTATCAAATATTTCACTTTTAGATATGTGTTAGTTGCTAGGATCGAGGTTTGGATATTGAATGTGTTCAAAACTTGATCAAACAACTTGACCTCACTAACACAATATTTGATGTTTCACACAACAAGGCTTCTAGTTTAAGAACCACCAACCCTTTTTATAACCAGAAGTAAAAGAAACAGAAAAGTACTTGACAAAGATATCTCACAACTATAAAATCGATAATCATCTAACCATCAATTGTCATCTAGGCATAGATTACTCAATACGTCCTTGCTTAGAACAAGTCAAAAGTTGTTTATTTCGTTCCATTTTTATCTTGGAGTTCTCTCATCCTCACATAGAATATTTTAGAGTGGTCAATTCCAACAAAATTAAACTCACATATTGAGTTGACTAGACTCAATATGTTTAAAATGTAAACTCCATAATTCAGTATGAGAACAAGATTGCAAAAAAAACATATGATGTAGATATCTCTTCCCTAGACAAGTGAAAAATTGAGATATCCCTCCAATTTCAACACTTTTGACATATATCACTAGCCACTCGAAACTCCACCACACCTAATCCTAGATGGAAATCTCAAATCTAGATCCATGAAGCGACATGTATAGTTCAATTGCATGATTTTAGATATTTATAGTATGAGAGTGCACACAATTATAACGATACCATCTAGGCATGAATTGAACTCCTTTGCAAGTTCTAGGAAGATAAGGACAAACAAAACTTTATGGATAGAAATATGACAGAAGGATATTATGATTCTTGAATAAGTTGAAAACAACAAATAGATTTACACATATAGGAGTACCAATAATTCCACACACTAAAAATAAACTCTCACGCATCTATAGTAATATGTACAAAAAGAATAACACATAGCATCCCTCACATATTCCTGGCCCTCCCTTGAGGGAGCCAAGCCAGTACATCTCTGATACCATGTTACAAAATACAGAGAGAAAAGAGCAATGACAAACAACAAAAAACATACACTAACATATCTTTATTGATCACAACAGTTACACATATATAGGACATAAAATCTGACTTGGACACATTTAGATCATGACTATAACTCATATATAGGGAAAAACAACTTCCATATTGATGCTTGTGAAGTCAAAATGAAAACTCAGTTTAACACATGGAAACACTACTTCCAATACCCTCCCTTAATGCTTACATGGAAAAAATTTGAAACACGTATCACAACTACAAGGATAATCTTTGTTTGGCTTATATTCATTAGAACTTACATCCACTCTGGAATCTCGTAAACACCACTTTTTCACCACCACGTCTTCGAGCTATGAATTGGTATCCATTTGAAACATAACCGGCTCTAACCATCATTTATGAACTTTGAAAGATCAACAATATTGACACCTCAACTCGTGAGGACTTTCACGATAAGAGTCGTCAAGTAATGAATGATCCTATGGACCAATGAACATCTATCAAATATTTCACTTCTGGCTATCCATGAGTTGCTACGATGGAGTCCTGGATACTAAATGCGTTGAAACGTTGGTCAAACAATTTGACCTTAGAACACATGAATTAATGTTTCAAACATCGAGCCTTCCAGTTTAAGAACCACCAACCCTTTTTATAACCATAATTGAAAGAAATAGAAAAATTCTTTACAAATATATCTCACAACTACAAACTTAATAATCATCAAAATATCAGTTGTCATCTAGGGACAAGTTACCAATTGCTCCTTAGCACAGGTCAAAAGTTCTTCATCTAGTTTAATCTTTATCTTGGAGTTTTCTCATCTTCACAAAGAAATTTTTAAAGTGGTCAATTCAAACAAACTTAAACCCACATATTTAGTTGAGTAGAATCGATATGTTTAAAATGTAAACTCCAAAATATGAGATTGGAACAAGATTGAAACAAAAACATCTCATGCAGAGATCTCTTCCCTGCATAAGCAAAAGATTGAGAACTCTCTCTAATTTTAACGCTTTTGACATATATTACTAGCCACTTGAAACTACTATGCACTAGATCATAGATCCAGATCTCAAATTCAGATCCATGCAACAACATGTATAGTTCATGGGAATGATTTTGCAGATTTATAGTATGACAGTGCAGAGAATTTTGACAAAACCATTCACGCATGCATTTAACACCTTTGCAGTTTATGGGAAGAAAAGGAAAAATAAACTTTTATGGATATAAAGATGACAGAATGATCTTATGATGCTTGAAGAAGCTAAAACAAAAAAATAAATCTACACACACAGGATCACAAACAATTTCACATAAAAAAATAAACTCTCACACATGTATACTAATATGTACATAAATAATAACACTTAGGATCCCACACAAATTCCCAGCCGTCCCTTAAGGGAGTCAAGCTAGTACTAGATCTGATACCATGTTAGAAAATAGAGAGAGATCAAAGAGTGATTACAGACAACACATAATGCACACTATGATATCTTTATTTATCACAACAATTACACATATATGGGACATTAAACACTTAATTCGACATATTTAGATCATGACCACAACTCATACATAGGAAACAACAACTTCTAGACCGACGGTTGGGAACTCATAATGACAACTCACAACAACACATGGAAGCATTAATTCCAATAGCGGTTCCACGACATGATCCTGAATGTGTCGACCTATATACCCTTTTAATTAACGTCATGGTTAAACACAAATGTTGAATACATATTATTCAAGAATTCCTACATATGGGACCTAAGATTCTTCTCAATCACACCAAATACATAAAAACCATAAAGCACATTTTGTCTAATGCCCTATTCTCTCAAAAAACATTACATTACAATAGTTTGGGCCAAGATTGTGATAATAACTAGCACAACCACTTTAAAAAATATTAATGTGGTGTATATAGCCCAAGGCTTTATTTGTATCTAACATTGATAAATATGTAACAATAGAAATAATAATACAAAAACATTGCATAAAATGTTATTTATCATGATAATTAATAGAAATATTCTATAAAATTATATTTAATTTAAATTATGTAATATAAATATGAACCCTAGGAATATGAACTCGTTGATCGTCCAAAATAACCTTATTAACATGTAAGGGATACCATCTAGTCATGACCTTAAATTAACTCCTTTTCTTTTTGGAATGGTGGTTCTGACTGGTTCAATTGGGTCAAATTATCCTCTCTCTTTCTATCTTGTCTTATAGTATGTCTATTAGTTTCCAATAGGAAAGAAAAATTATATCTTCCGTCTTGCAAAGTTAATACAAGAAAGTGATCCCTAAGCTAAATTAATGGCACAGCCAGACCACTCTAAATTTTTCCACTTGTTTAAGAGGACATATAGAATGTAATATTTAAATCTAAATGAAAATATACCCTAACTAATAGGAAATAATTCCTAAATTAATCTTGATTGAAAGAGGGATTAGTCCCTCTCCCAATCAAGAGCAAGATAAAAATTGGATTTGGACTAGCTTTGAATTTGGAACAAAAGTGAAGTCAATAAGCCAAGCAAATATTTCCAAGACTTATTACTAGTTAAAGAAAGTATATGTATGAAGCTATATGATGAATAGTCATGAGATCTCTAGTGCACATACATCTAAAAGCACATAAAATGAATTCAAACTAAAACATATATGACTGCATTAAGGAAATAGTTCTCATAAAATAGTGATTGTTAAAACCAAGGTAATATTGACATAAATTTGCTAAATAGTTAACAAGTGTGTCTTGTTTATGTATTTGAATTCATAATTTAACTTGATGGTAGTTAGATCCATCATTAAAACATAACTTTCAAATGATTAAAAAAATCATGTATTAAATGGATTTATAAGAGTGTAAAACTTCAAAATCTACATACTTATCTAGATCGAGAATTGTATCACATTTTATTAAATGCAGACCACCAATCAATCTCAATCTCCGACAATAATCTACAAGAATTAGATATCTATTGATAACCTTTGAGTGCATGAAAATCTTAGAAAATTTCGTGATACCATGACATTTTCAAAGACAAAATACATCTCTTTTTATCTCCACAACTCTGGTGCGAACAAGATATTTCTCTACAAAAATATTTCTCTCTATAAGAGTGCAAAATTATCTCTCTTGTTAGATAATTTCCTCTGCAAGTTTCAGATCGAGAACCCCCTACCAATTCTTACAAAAGCCATATTTATAATTGCAAATGAAAAATACAGTGAGAGCTATTGGAGAATAAGTTAGCTCCAACAAATTTTAAGCGACCAAATTCTTCTTTCTATCTTGTTCGTGCAATTTCATTATTCCAATTCTTCTCTTCCTTACCTCCCCAACTTCTCTGGTACCAAAAACCAACCAAAATTCAGTAATTAAAACAAATTGGATGCATAAAACAAAAATAAATCTACTTCTCAACAAATTCTTAAATAAGAATTAAAGTCTAAAGAAATTCTCATTCTAAGATTTCTTCCAATGGATCATATCAGCCTTTGAGTATTACTGGGAATGAATTATTTGCAACAATTTTCTCCAGTCAATAAAATTTGCTCAAATTGAAACAAGAAAAGCTATTTTTCTGTAGCCAATTCGTCACTTTTTATTTTTCTGAATTTATGGGTCATTAAATGTTTGAATTTACTAAAATTGATCTTCTGAGATTATTTGCATTCGTCTTAGCTTTCTGACTACCTATTGGAAGCCTCATTTGGTTGACTAAATCATGACATACGTCTCTTCGAAGTTGAATGTTCAAAAATATCAAAATTTTTAAAAATCCATGCCTCTAGAAAAATCCAAAAAATTTAATTAAAAATATAATCTTAGATTAAATTAAAATTTAAATATTAACTGTTAATAAGACAATATCAAGTCAATTAAATATATACAATTAATTAGACTAAAATTAAAAATTTAAATTAAAGTATATATTTAAATTATATTATTAAAATTCAATTTAAATTAAACTAATAAGATAAAAAATTTAATAACATTAAAATTATATTAAACTATCCACCTCACAAGCCATTTTAGTGGCTTCCATACAACATTTGAATGGCCAATCAATAAATTTAGGACTTTTGAATAACGGTGTCAAAGTAAGAGAGGTGTAGTATTATGAACACATTAGAGGTGACACATTATTGTATGCCTTTTTATAAAGGCTCTAAGAACCACATCATTTTGATGTTCCGAGAAACATATGTGATAAGGAAGATATATGGTATTCAGAGTATTATTATATCAGAGGTGTTGAGCCATCAAAAGTTATTTTAAAAGAGTCATGATATTACATAGGTTTTGAGGCCCGATTAATATTCATATGGGTCATCCTCATAATATAACCAATGTTTAATACAAGTCCATTGAAGGTATGAAGGAATGCCAAGAGGGCATCAGAGATTTTATATATCAAAGGCTCTTTTAAACAAGTTTTGATGCCAAAAGTTCTCAAGTTCTGATATGGGACTTTGGGGAAGGTAATATAAATCACACATTTAACAAGCCATGAGAGGCATGCCATCGAAGGTTCAATTAAAATGAAGTTACGAAGTGTTCAAGCTCTGTGGTGAAGATATGGTGCGAAGAAGGAAAGGAGGGCCAGGTGTAGTGGGAGCCTCGTTCCTACGTATAAACTACTACTAGTCCTTACCTAAAAATTAAAAAAAAAAAAGACTATCACCACCTGTAATTTCGGGATTTCAGATTTGGTAATTTCTTTTAAATTGGGATTTGACATAGACCTTTGAGATCTAAAAAAACATAATTTTAATTGTTCTGTAATTTGGCTGTGACGATTTTGTAGGACTATTAGCAAAAAATGACTTAATCAATAAAAATGAAATAAAAATCAATATTTACAACTAATAAGTAATTAATTTACAAAAATTAAAACAATGTACAATTTGTACATTTTTTAGCCCTCACAGTCAAAATTATCAAACTTTGGATAAGAACCATTTGCAGACGATGCATCAAAATGAGATGAATGGAGGACCAATAAAAATCTAGTGAAAAACTGAATGCATGAAACAATCAGAAGAAGAATCCGAAGAAATTAAAAAACTTGCAAAATTGTCGAACTTTTAAACAAAAGAAAATATTAAAAGGCGATTTGGCCAAAATGTATCAAAAAGGGTCCCCATTATTATTATGAAATAATAAGTTAAAAAGGGGGTGTGTTAGAATAATGGCGACACACAGGGAAGAACCAATTATCTTTTCTTAAAAGATAATGAACTTCAGCTTTACCCCGAGTTTAAAAATGACGAATTTTTTTAAACCTTCAAACAGTAAATCATTTCACATGGGTCCTATGCTTATAAATCAAGAAATATTAGCTCGAAGAGATAAGTACTCAAAGTAGAGTGAATAAAAATCATGAATCTAATTTTTTGGAAATATATAATATTCGAGATTATCTCATATGTGAAATAGAAGGTATAAATAGGTTTTTTTTGATAAATCTTATATCCATCAATATGAATGGTCTCTAACATTTCTTTGTTCCCAGCAAGACTAAATAGTACCCTGACGAAGTTGTCTTTTATGTCATACAAGCATAGCCCTGTTTCTATTGAGCGTCCATAGCTTGATGGGTTTACCTGTATTTCCCATACTTCCCCTTTTCATCACCCTTTTGATAAGAACATTTGGGAGCTACATATATGATGTACTTGAGTGAAAGAGGTGGGATGCTAAAAGAGACTTGAGCAAATGGATATAATACATCTATAATGTTGACTCCATATCTTTCCCTTTGATTATAAACTAGACGGTTTTTATATGAAGAGGACGGATGAGAGGGATTCATTGACTTAAAATCACGTTTTTTATTTCCTTGAAAAGGTCAACTATATTAATTAGAAATTATGCATGTTCCTCCATGGATAATATATAAAGCAAGAGGGCTTTAGGATTCCATAAAGATATACCTTTAATGTTAAATGAAGATCATAAAATAGATAGAGTAAAAAATTCCCATATATGCCAACCAATATTGGATGAGAATAATTTATTCTACATAAATCTTGGCGGAGTTACCAAGACCAAACCATAACGAATAGAAAAAGGAAAACGAAATCCAAATTTAAGTGAAATAAAACAACAAACTCTAAAATGACAAATCAGAGAGGAAAAAACAAAAAGGAAGGCCCAAATTAAAAGGCAATCCCAATATAAACTAAATGATGTCTCAACAAAAGAGTAAAATAAGACGAGCATGCATGTTCATCTTATGTTGATGTTTTTAGTAAACTTTATCTTGCAGAGTTATAATAATGTAGTCTCTCAAACCATAAAGTGAATAGCAATCATGAGAGATAATAAAGCCAAATAAGAAGTTTTTATCTTTTGCAGATTTAGTTTCAAATCTTGTATGAGAGTATCTAAACAATTTTCTAATAAAAGTAATGCTTCTGAAACAAACTAAAAAGTTTAGGAACTCCCCAATTTATATTATTTCATAAACATTGAAACTTATCTTCCAAAACTCATGGTAAAAAAAAAAAAAAAAAATGAGCTCTAAATTTGAGCTGGTGGAGGTGTGAAAATAACTCATGGAAACTTGCAAAGTAGAGTTTTATATCAACAAAAACTAAATAAAAAACGAAACAAAAATGAAGAAAATAAAAAGGACAAAAATTGGCATATTATACTTACAATGGCGAATTTCGTTTAATTTTACCTAAGAAATATCATTTTCTCTAATAGAGGACAACCTCTGTGCTTGATAAAAATTGATAGCATGAAGAGGTGGATTTCAATGCAATTTTCATTGGCCCAAAATCATAACTTATTAAATCTAAACTAAAGAAACCAACAAACTAGAAGGAAGAATGATCATGTTCAAGGAACATGAAGTAAACCAAATCCATAGAAAATGAGAATGATGATATGTTTTTTTGGCAATGATCATTCTCTTCTCATCACTTATGATTTTATATCAACCGTGAAATATTGATACAATCCAAAGAAATTGATTCAAAGTAAGAAACAATGTAACAATTGTGTGTATGGAGAGGACTTAAAACTTTACATGATAAAGATAAAGCAACATATCAAAAATAAGAAAATTAGAAGAGAATACAAGAATAGGTTTCTCATGATCTATTACCTTTACATGTTCCAAATTTCATTAGCAATTGTTGCATTACCATCGTGGCTACTCAAGAATGCTATTGAGAAGTAAAAGAGGATGCACACTATAAAGGATCAAGATGATTAAATGAGGATCCAATAGTAAGATAAAGGATGAAAATGTAAGCAAGTCACATGTGATGCACTTCCCATTAGCTTGGAAATTCTTATGAAGAGAGAAAGAGGTCCAACTAGACATGTGAAAATATATGTCCCATGGGAGCACAATGATAACATACATGCAGTCATATCATGAAGTATAGATATCCCAAAAGTCTCAAAGCCAGATTTAGAAATGAATGATTGGTGTTTGATGAAATTGCAATGAAAAATGTATCAATGTTCTCGAATACCTGAGTAACATGAAACTTGACTTGAAGATATAAAGAAAATCACGAAGGACTCCATGTGAACGTACTGATGGATTAGATTGTAAAATAATGGGTGAATTGGAAAAGGTAAATAAGATTACATTAGTTTTATATCTCAATAAGAGAATCAGTATAAAGAGAAATAGAAATATTGGAAGAGAAATCTAGTATTGTATGTAAAATGAACTTCCAAGAAAAGGAGTCTAAGCTCAATAAATATAAGTTAGGAGGATGTATCAAAAATTTCAGAAACCATTTCATAAGTCAAATTAGTATCTGAATATCCGAGATCATGACACCTAAGAGAAGGCGATGACGTATGTGTATTGGGCATGACAATCAAGGAAAAGGCCATGTGGATCTCGAGCTAGAAATATTGGAATATATTTTTAAAATAATTCAGATAAAATAATTTTCCAAGGTTCTGAGGTATTCAATTCTTGGATAATAAATTTTGGAGCGCATTCTAAAATAGTTCTAATATAATATGGACCAAAGAGTTCGATGAGCCTAAATTCTAAAGCATCGAAGGAAATAGTCTCGAAAGAATTATTTTTAAAAATAAGATGAGAAGCACAGATCCTAGATTATGATATTTGTAAATAAGAGCCTATCAATAATCTCCAAAGAGGCACAGGTGCCTGAAGAAGTTGTAATATCAATGAGTGAACATCTCAACCTGAAATTGTAAGATTAAAAAAAGGAAGAGGTAGTATCGTGGAAAACACATTTGCTCTAGTATTTTTTCAATTTCCTTTGATTGTAGCAAATATGAACAAGAAATGGTCTAACATTCCATTTCATATGCACTAACGATTATTGGCTCATCTCGTGTAATTGTGGAGCAAGGAAATATGAACAAAAGAAACAACATAGAAAACAAAGATTCTCATGAAAAAATAAATACTTCCTGAACATTCTTGCATATTGGAAAATTTTGGGATACTTGCTTTATCTAAAGCCAACTGAATTTCTTTCCAAAAATAAGTCTCCAAATTAAGCTAATTAGACAGACCACAAAATGAAGAAAAACATAAATAAGAAGTAAAGTGTGAAAAACTAAAATTAACAGCAGATGAATATGAACATGTCCATGCATACCTAGAACAGTGAAATTGTGAATTTACATCATAAGTCTTGAGATTCTCCCATGTATTGACTTCGATTTGAATAAGTTCACAATCATATTCTCATTTAGTCCAAATTGGCTAGTAAGTAATAAGCTATTGATTGTTATTCACTTCATATTGTACAAAAAGAGTCGTGGAATAATAAGAGTGGCGAGTGAGATCACTTAGTCATGCTTGAGAAATTATTATTTCAAAGTGCCTAGTGGTAACGAAGCAAAACAAACAAGTCCACTATAAGCATGAAAATGATCTCCAAAAATGAGATGGGAAATATGGCATAGACTTCCGATCCACTCATTATCTAAACTCAAGTGAATTCTAAGGTAAAGGTGTAGTTCTTCATTACCTATTTATTAGAAATTAACAATATTGCAAACATGAAAGAGAAATACAAGTAAACTAATTTTATTCCTAATCTAACTACATAAGGGAGAATATGACTAAGTATAGTCATATTTCCTATGTAACCAAGCAAACATTTGATTTTTGTACATATGAAAATGTCACAGTTCAACAACAGGAATAACGGGGTAGAAAAATTATTAAAAGAAAAGTTCAGCCTAGTATATCGATCTAACAAGTTTGTAAAAATAAACTTATTTAAAAACTTCTTACCTCGAAATTCTTCCAACCACATACCTATAGGATCATAAAAATCACAATGTATTTCAATGAATGATTGAAAGAAATTCACAAGAATAGGAAATAACAAGGCTCAATTAAATGATAAACATCTAAATGCTGAAGCCTGCTGAAAACCAACAACATTAGAAATCTTCTTCAGAAGTAGAACTTCCACATGTTTTTCAAATTAATCCAAAATGTTTGGAAGGGAATTAAATGGAAAGTTCAGAAGATTTATATAAAATTATATTGTTGGTCAAAGTGTACTGATGCTCTTTCAAGTGCCAAAAGTTCTGGAAAACAATGCATGTATTGACTAATCACGAACATAAAATTTCAAAATAAGAAGTAGTTCATGTTCATGCTTAAAGTTGTGTAATTTACTTTCATATAAGATTTACTATTTCACTTGATAGGCATTGTGAGTGATCATGTTCAAAGTGCTAGCATATTATTCTCAGAAATTGAAAGATAAATTTTGAAAGAAACATAAATTCAAATTGAGAAAAATGAAGAAATAGATTCAAATTTACATTAATGTTACAAATAATGATACAACATGACTTGGATTCATTTGTAAAAATTTGATTGTTGCAAGTGTCAACATAAATTATCAAGTTAAAATTATTGTTTGCATCTACTTGCAGAGATGAGAAAGTTTGAAGATTATGATTTAAAAAGGTTACCTCATCATCATGTGAATCATACATTGGAATAAAGTCACGAGTAATGAAATCACTATGATGATTTTGAGAATGGACCTAAATTATTTCTTGATTAGTATTCTTCTCATATTGCAAACTATATTTTCTTAAGGAATGAGATATATGGGATTCAGTCAAAATTAATTTTGAAGAAAGAGGGAAACAAGGCCCATAATTTTACGTTTTCAATTCTTCATCACAAATAATTTCATTACTGTTGCATTCCCTTGAATAAAACAAGTCATAAGGAGGCAAAAGATCACATGCAAGATACAGAGAATCTCCAGGATCATTGTAAATATTATGAATTAAATTTTCTCTATCAAAATGAGAATGAGATGACGATTCAACATTAAATGAATTAATAATAACTCTATTTTCTAAAACTAAATTAGTGTCGAGGGATTCCACTAATTTATTAACAATTAACTCATCATTAATGAAAATATCAAGAGAGAGACAAAAATAAGAGGTTGAAAATACATACCTAAAAGTTTCTCTCAGGACAAAAGATTGCCCATTTTCTATAATGGAAAATTTATATTATTTTTTATTTGAATCATTGCAAATATCGGATTGTTGATAAATATATCATAAAATCATATTTTTGTGCATTTGATTGATTTACAAATTTTTTCTAAGAGTTTCCATAACTTGGAATTTATTATCAACATAAGAGGATTGTAAATTAATTGTAGTAGCTTGGATATTGATATTATTTTATCGCTGATTTATTCGTTGTTGATTAAGGTGTGCATCTTGTTGAATTTCTCCCTCATCATATATAGCAACATTATTTGAAATTGAGAAACAACATTAATTTCTGATTGAGATTGACGAGGAGAATTTTCATTTTCAGTTTGTTAAGAATCAAAGTTGTCATTTTGAGCAATTGTATCATTATTAAGAATGGATATACTTTCTAG
>APFE030340956.1:0-11216 GCA_000404065.3 Pinus taeda
CAAATATTGTTTGAATTGGGATCTTTTGCAACTTTTGAATAAGTGGCCATACTTCTTCGTCCTTCTTCCATTCATCCCTTACTTCGTTTATCCAATCTGGTTGGATAATAGAATTAGCACAAAACAATGTTTCCACATCCTCCCTTGAAGAGTCTCCCCATTCGGTACGGTCACCATTTTTTAAGTGCATGTAGTATTGCCAACATTTCCTTCTCATAAATATCTTGCTTGAGATGTAGCAGTAAAAATACCCAATCACCTACATCAAAACAATTTTCACTATGAAGTTGATCTACCTATTTTTTCGTTTGATTTTTCACTGAAGTGGCATTATCCTTTAAAAGTTGGAGAACTTGTTGTTGATGTTCGATGTGATATTTCACTGCTTAAACCTTTTTCTTCTTGATATGTCCTTCTATCTCTAGAGTTTGGGGAGTGGTAATTTCTTCCAATCCTTTACAAGATATGGTCAGATTCATTTCTTGATGCTCGATGTGATCTTTCACTTCTTGAACATTTTTCTTCTTGATATGTCCTTCTATCTTGATAGTTTGAGGAGTGATAATTTCGACCAATGAATTACAAGATATGGTTGGATTCATTTCTTCTTTCTCGATGTGATCTTTCACTTCTTGCACCTTTTTCTTCTTGATATGTCCTTCTATCTTGAGAGTTTGAGGAGTGGTAATTCTTGCCAATGCTTTACAAGATATGGTCTGATTCATTTCTTCTTTCTCTGGGGTGGGGTCCTGGCGTATATCCTCTTCTTTTGATGTTTCTTGATCCTTTTCTTCCTCGTATTCATAATCTATGTAAAATAATTTCTTCTCAGCACACTTATGACCTTTAGTGCATTTGCTATCACAATTGTAACAAAGCCCTTTTTCTCTTTTTTCTTCCAATTGTTGTGGTGTAACCCTTGTAGGCTGTGGAAGGCTAGAAGAAACAACACTTCCATCTTTAGTTGTGAAGGGTATGCTTCATAATTTTGCTTTCCACTATGTTACAAAGCCCTTTTACTCTTTCCAATTGTTGTGGCGTTGCTCTAAAGAAGGTGTTGCTCTTTGTATCCTCATAATGTGCTATCATTTCCACCGTGAAAATTGACCACGTAACAAGTCTTTTACGAGAACAAAGCCCTTTATACCTTAAAAATTGATCCGGTTCTAAATATGAAGATGCAATACATACCTTTTGTAACAATGGTACACCATGTAGATCAAAATATTGCTCCATCTGATGTATCCAATTTACCGGATCCTTGCCATCAAATTTCCTCATCTTTCTTTTTCTTGATTTTAGGAGCTCAATCTTGAAATGAGTGTAACTCTGTACTTTCAGATCTTTAAGTTATGAAACTATGACCTATATTATTCCTCTGTGTCCTCTTTCCAATGCCACCAGTTGGACCCCAATTGGATTCTCCAATGAAGAGTTATGCCAAATCTCCCACAAGGACCTGATTATAGACTAATTTAGTAGAGCGAACTTGTATTACATGCCACGTGTCCCTGTTTTGACCTTTGGCTCTGAAGAATATCTACAAGAAACTGCAATCCATCCTCTTTATATACCTTCTTACGAAATTTCAATATGATGCTCAGAGAGAAAGTTATGACGATTTTCCCCAGGTCACCTGTTTTGAATGTAATTCAGGATTTTGCAAAAGGACCAACTTCCTCAGATCATATATCCGCAAGTATAGCGCAACAAGCTCTGAAATTCGGACCCGAGCTATAGCACGATGTCTTCTCAAATGGTATTTTTTTTCAACTTCTGAAATGTCGCAGAAAAAGAGTTATAGCGAAAATGCCATGATGACTTGTTTGGAGCAGCGAAACCCTAGAATCCAAAGCTCTGATACCAAATGTTATGAAACCAGCTCAAGAAAAGATAGAAAAGATAGATCAACACCTTATAATTCAGCCTATTCGAGGGGGCAACCTCCTTTACATTACATAAATGAAAAACTCTTGGATGATTGAAATGAAAAGACGTCCTCTCTATATATAGGAGTCTAAGGGGTCATAACATAATCAGAGCGTACATAACAATAATAATGTGAGGGCACAATAATAACAATAGTGGGCTTTTATGGGGCACAATAGTAACAATATGTGCACTACATGGGTACATCAACATAATAAGTGGGTTGTACTAATAACAATAAGGGGTTACACTAGTAGTATAGGGGCCTAACAAACTCATTCGTCTGTTTGTACAGCTTCATGTTCTTCCTTGAGTTGTTGATTCAGCGCATGCAACTCCTTTGTTCCATTCTCTGTCTTCGCGCGATATTAATGTCGCACCGTCATCTCATAGCCTGAGTCTCCCAAGTTGCTTTCATCATCAGTGGATATGCTTGATCTTGCAACTTTGTTCTGCCTCTGTATTGTCAACAACCTTCCTCTTGCATTCGTTGCATTTGTTGTGTTAGCTGCGTTCACTGCATTTGTTGTGTTCGCTACATTCGGTATGCTGCCTTTAGCTGCTGTTCATGATGTTGCTTGCTATGATATCTTGATGTTCTTGTCTATGAACAACATGATGTCTTCGTGAGTAGGCAAGCTCATAAACATTGATCGACTGCATCTCCAAGTGTTCTCTGAACGGTGTCTTCAACTCTACCCTCTTGGAAACCATTGCACCTGCACTGTTAAGAGGCAGATGAACACCTACAATACTTGGAGACATGGCAACACTCATGTCAAGCAATCTGTCAGTCGAAAACCAAAATGAACTTGAGAACTGACTTGCAACATACCTATGTGACTGATCATGAAGGTTGTGCAATTTTGACCGAGGGGTCGGGAGACTGACTGCCAAGACTGTGCAAGGCACAGTTTGAGCTGCTGGGAGACTGACTGACTATTGGAACTACACAATGCATAGTCCAATCTCGCTACTGACTGTTGGAATTTCACAATGTAAAATCCAGTCTGGCTGCTAACTACTGGAATTGCGCGATGTGCAATCGCAACTAGCAATGACTATAGGCTTAGTAACTACATTGCCCAATTTTTTGGGCCAACAATCACTATCCCTAAAGATTGTACAAAGAAGGCATGGGGAACAGCTGCTGGGTAGAAATGCGCATTTTTGGAGAGGAAGGAAGAGCCTTCCCTCTCAAGATTGCACAATGCTATCTTGGTGAGGCTCTTGATGAGGTAGAGTCCAAGCCAAGACTACCTAGACTTGCCAATGGGCAACTGAAAGAAATTATATGACAGTGGATGCATGGTGACACTTAGTGAAAGTAGAAGTGATTGACAGTGCATGAAAACATGAATGAAAGATTAAGTAAACAAATCAACATGCATGTGGGTGAGGCGAGTTGCCGAATCGGTGACTGTTCGTGAAAACAATTTCATGCATGCGACAACAGTGAGATAACAATGAAAACTGAAATAGTGTTAGGACAAGCTAGTATATATCAAAACAACAACAAGCGTTCACTGAAATCAAGCAAACAATACTCACGCAAGAAAAAACATAAAAAGCGACAGAAATGCAACACAAGGCATGGAAAGCAAACTTACCCCAAAACAGCAGAGCTGAACGTACCGACTACTCCTAGATGTGATGTGGGATGTCAGAGATGCAAGGTTGATGTGAGGAATGAGCTATGAAGCATCTAGTTGATGAGTTTTGACAATTTTGATGTTGTGATGCACATGTCACAAATCTAGGGAAAGCGACACTTGGTGGGAGGTTCCTGTAATGAACCTTGCATGTAACCTCCAATTGCTAAACATAGATCCCTGAAACAAGGGATGCCTTTGCATGCTTCCTTGGGAGAAGTAGCCCATGTCTGCAAGTCAATTTTTCTTAGTCCCGAAGGGAATCGGTCAACTCAGTTGCACATGCAAGAGACTGCTCGAATGTTGGGAGAAAATGCGCATTTCTGGCTAGGAGCTGGGATGGCTGTCCAGGAGATTTGCAAAATTTTTGGAGGGAAGGCTAGTTTCCCTCTAGAAATGCATGATTTTCTTGGGGAAGCTGCTCAGCCTGCAGTTGAGCCAAGTCTGGGTGAATAGCCTGTGAGGGGAATGCATCAAGCTACGATCGACAGGCTGCCTTTGTGCAAGAAAAACATTGAAGCTTGTGAACTTGATGAAGCAAGACAAGCTACTGTGAAGATTGGAAGGGAGGCTCCAAAACGAAGCTAAGGCAAAATTTTGGAGGGTGGTTGTAGCCGCTACAACACTCCCTTGGCAGAATAAATGAAAGAGGAGGGAGTAGGAGATCCTATCAAACTATTTCTCAAAGAATTCCTCGAGTGACAAAGGAATGAGATGATCATGGATATTTTTTCCTAGATCCTTTGACAAATGCTCATAGGTGATGCATCTTCATTAAGTGGCCACTTTGGAGGCGTTGCCTCCTTTAAGGTACAAGTTAATTTTGACATCGCTTTTTTTGAAGGCTAAATAGATGTCGATGCTCTAGACAAATGGTTAAATAGGTTAGAAGGGTATTTTTTGGTCCATAATTATTTTAATAGAGAAAGGATGAGGACTGGTGGGAAACTTACTATGAGCAAAGGGCCATAGAGGAATCCACGCTCTATTTAGTAACACCCACTTGGAACTCTTTTAGGGATGTTTTTAAGGAACAATATTACCATGTTGGAAGCTACACAGGTGAACACATGTAATGGACCACACTACGATAGGAAAGGGACCACGCAATGCCAAAGTTCACAAATGTATTTCATATCTTGTGCTTCAAGATGGGTATCAAAGACTTTGAGTGACATTTGGTGCTCAAGTACCATGGTTGTCTACACAGATACATCTATACATAAATGGAGTTCCTAGAATCTCCTCGCTTAGCACAACATACTGATATGCTGCCAAAATTGAGAAAAAATTTAAACAAAAGAAGCATGACTTTGGATTTGTCAATCCTTCACAACAAAAGCAGGGGAAGGGCATCCCTAAATCACAAAACAAAGTATAAAGCTAGGGTGAACTTCCCTAGGAAAAACCATCGAAGTCACAAACAAAGAATGGTAATGGGAAGATGAAGAAAGACACATGAAACTGGTGTGAGTTCCATAAGATCCCCACTCATAATACTAATGAATACTATGCAAATAAGTCATTGGTGGGTAGGCTAAAATCTTCAAAGTCATATGAACGTTCTAAATCTGAATGAGACCTAGACAAGGGAAAACAAATAATTGATGCAGAACCAAACATCATTGTTGCCACTACCAAAGTCTAACAAAGTGAGCTCGAAGATATGGAGGAAAGTGAGTGCCTCTTTCACTCATAAATGTGGTTGAAGGGTGCTTCACTGTGTTTCATATTCGATAGTGGGAGTCAAAATAACCTCATCTCAACAAAAGTTGTTAAGTGCTTGGGCTTGTTGATAACACCACACCTGCATCCATACACCATCAAGTGGCCCAACTAAGGTTGAAATCTCAGCGTCAACCGACAGTGCCACCTTCTCTACAACCCCAAGCTTTTCAAGTGCGAGGTATGGTGTGATGTTTTCTTAGAACATAGTTACTGATCAAACGAGAAAATTACCTAGTACCCATTTTTGTGAGGTAGCAAAAAAATCACTCGATTTTGAAAAGTGGTGATTCAGAACACACATTTTTGGCACTTTAAATTTTCTTATGTATCAAGTATGAACATTTTTTTTTAAATGTTAGTGATTTTTATGCTGATTTTCAAAAGTGTTGATGCAACATCAACACATTTTTTAGAGGGCTTATTTTTTACAGTTTATTTTTTTATGTATCAAGTATGAACATTTTTTTTGTTAGTGATTTTCATCTTGATTTTGCAAAGTGTTGATGCAATATCAACCATTTTTATTTAGAGGGCTTATTTTTTACACTTTAAATTTTCTAATGTGTTAAGTGTTTTTTTTTTTATATTTAAATGTTGTGATTTTCAATGTTGATTAAAAAAGAAAAGAAAAAATGAAAAAAAGAAAAATGAAAAAGGAAAGAAGAAAGAAAGTAAAGACAAAAAAAAAAAATCAAAATTTAAATATTAAAAAAAAACCTAAAAATAATAAAAACACAACAATAATAAAAGAAAACACAAATTTCCAAAATTGAAAAAAAATAAAAACAACCAAAATAAAAACTCAAATTTTAAAAGAAAATAACAAGTAATTAAAACATAAAATAAAAATAAAACATGAACGAAAAAATCAAATATAAAAAATATATTAAATGAAGAAAACTATAAAATGTAAAAAAGGTCAAAATTTACTTGTAATTTTAAATTAAAAATTTTTTTACAAAACGGAAAATTTCAAAAATACAACATAATTTTAAGAAAAAAAATTAAAGAGAAAATTTATATTTTTTTTTTGAAAGTTAAAAAAAAAATTTAAAAAGAAATGAAAAAATACAACAAAATTAAAAAAAAATAAATAAATTAACATTAAAATAAATTTAAGCGAAAAAACATTATAAAAATCATTTAACCAAATTAAAAAATTAAATTAAAATTAGAAAAGAATTAATAAATAAAAAATCTGAAAAAAATCCCCAAAAAAAGGCCTTGGGCTGGCAGGACCGATTTCGGGAATTGGCCTCGCCCAACCCACAGTGGTCAGGTGGCAAGGGCCGATTTAGAGAATCAAACCCTTGCACCCCCAAGCCAGTTGGGTCGTGTAGGACCCACGCCTGTGCCCCAACTGACCCCAAGGTGGCAGGGGTCGACTCATGGAGTTAGCCCCTACCACCCCTTGGTCGGCTGGGCCGTGGGGGTGTGCGGGGAGGAAGCTGCACACAACTACCTTCCCGTCCACCCCTGCGGCCCAACCGACCCACATGTGGCATAAGTCGATTCCAAGAATCAGAGCCTGCCACTTCAGGGCTTGTTGGGCCGTGGGGGTGGGTGCGAAGGTAGCTTCACAACTCCCTCCTTGCCCATCCTTGTGGCCCAACAGGCCCTGGGTGGCAGGGGTCGATTCCCAAAATTGGCACTTGCCACCATAGGGCCTTTTTTCTGGATTTTTATTTATTTAGTTTATTTTATTTTTTTAATTTAACTTTTAAAATTTAAATTTTTAAATTTTTTAGTTTTTTAAATGGATTTTTATTATAATGCTTTATTTTAAATTTTTAATTTTTTTGTTTAAATGTTTTATTTTAAATGTTAAATTTTTTTTAGTTTTAAATTTTTAGTTTTATTATTATTATATTATTAATTATTATTATTTTATTAATTTTTTTTTTTTTTAAAGTATTGTATTTTTAATTTATTTATTTTTTAAACTTTTAAGCCAATTGTTTTAGTTTTTTGTGGTAAATTTTAAATTTATTTTTTAAATTATGTGTATTGTTTAAAATATTTTTCCTTTTTCTTGTTTACATTTTTAAATTTTATAAGTTAATTTTGAGTGATTGGAGACTTATACAGTTTGTCGTATTGTTAGTGATTTCTGGAATCATACTGTGTAAAATGTGTGATCTATCTAACATTTCAGATGGTGACTCCATCCATCATCAAGGACCACAGAGAGCCTTATGGGTAAACAAGTGTTGTATAGCCTTTTTATAGGAAACAATAGTTGAGTGTTAGATTAACGGTAAAAAAATAAATAAGTAATATTTGACCAAAATTTTGAGACCAAAAAAGTATTTGAATTACATAAATAACCATATTTGACCAATAATAATTAAGTTAATTTTGATTTTTTTTTTTACATTTTATAGTTTTTTTTTTTTTTTTTTTTTTTTTTTGTCTTTTTTTTTTGATATTATTTTTAAAAATATTTGTGTTTTTTCCCATTGTTTTATTTATTTTTTTCCATATTTGAATTTTTGTTTTCTTTTGTATTATTTTTTGTGTTTTTATTTTTTTTCAATATTTGATTTTTTTAAATTTTTGTATTTTGTATTTTTATTTATTTATTATTTTGTTTTTCTTTTGTAGGGTTTGTGTCGATGCTCATCTTGCTACCTGATCCCATTATGTGCAATTTGGTAGTTGATTTTGATTTTTTTTTGTTTATTTGTTTGTTTGTTTGTTTTTTTTTTTTTTAACTTGTGTTTTTTATTTCTTTCATATTTGAATTTGTTTTCTTTTGTATTAATTTTTCAATATTTGAAAATTTTTAAATTTTTTGTATTTTGTAATTTAATTATTAATTATTAATTATTTTGTTGTTTTATTTTTTGTTTTTTGTTTTTTCTTCTTCTGTGTCAATGCTCGTCTTGCTACCCAATCCCATTATGTGCAATTTGGTAGTTGATTTTAAAATTTTCGTTGTAATGAATCGAGTTTATATCCACAATTTGTCAATTTCATGGTTGGTGTCTAAGTTTTCATTACAATGGGTCTAGTTCACTTATAATGCGTGTCATTTTGATGGTTGATTTTTAATTTTTTGTTGCAATATATCAAGTTCTCTTAGGCTAAGATTTTAAAATTGCTATACATTTAGCATTTAAAAAATAAATTACTCTTGTTATAATAACTCTTTCATTCTTGTAATTGTCAAGATTTTAATGTATTTCTAAGTCCAATTTTATATCTTTAAAATGCTATAGTTGAAAATATTTTATATATATTATATAATATAAATATATATATATATATATTATATATATATTCTGAATTCATGTTTGAAAATGGAATGGAAAATTTTAAAGATTTTCGAGTCATGATATTTTATTTTTTTACGCCATTAGTAAAAAATGTGAAAATAACCTGAAAAAAAAAGGAACGTTATTCGCCAACATCAACATTTTTTTTTTTTATAATTTTTATTTTTTAATTTTAATATATATATATATTATATATATATATTAATATATTTTTTTTTTTTTTTAAATTTTATTTATTTATTTTAATTTTAATTTATTTATTTATTTTAATTTTAATTAAATTAATTTATTTATTAATTTTTTTTTGTAAACTGGGTAGGACTCTTCCGATTTTACATGTCCATTATGAAAACCCCTCTAACGGGGGAAGGGTAGCCCAAGATTTGAACCAAGACTTCGGTTCGGGGAGACCTTCATTCCACACCCTTGCCCGCTTGAAGCTACCCTCATTGGACTATTTATTATTATTATTATATTTATTTATTTATTACTTATTTAAGTTTTATTTATTTTTATTAATTTATTTATTTATTATTATATTATTATTATTATTATTATTATTATTAAATTTTTTTTTGGGTGTTTTTTTGTACAAAAATTGGAATTTTACTGCCATTTCTAAATGTTGAAAATGTACCTAAAAAAATAATTTGTTATTCTAACATCAACACTTTTCGTTTCAGCTTTTCATGTTTTTTTTGGGGTTTTTGGGCTAGAGTACCCGTTTTGAGGTAATAGTTCCCATTTGATCGGTAACTATGTTATAGGAAAACCATACTTTTTGAAGCATAATTTTGTGTATGAGTCTAGACTTTGTAGTGTTATTGTTACTTTGGGTTGAAAACTATAAAATATACCAAAGGTAGCCTCACCTACTACCATTTCTTTGATCTCTACTAAGAAATGCAGTAAGATCATCTTCCAGACTGGGAAATTTGTCTTCTTCCTGATTTTATGTCAAAGTAAGGAGAAGATTGTGGCCACATTAATGGCCTCCACACAACAAAGGTAAGTGGATAAAGTCATTGAGTAATATAGATACCTCTTCTCTTGACCCATAGGGGTACATCTACACTGCCATATCAAGCATTCAATCAATGTGACCCTTGGTGCACCTCTACCCAATGGGAAAATCTACCATCACTCTCTCCTAAAAAAATGAGGAAATCGAGTAGCATATCCAAGAGTTACTACAAAAGGGACACATCCAATCAAGTTCCCCACCTTATGGAAGCCCAACTGTGCTCATGCGGAAGAAATATAGGACTTGGAGACTTTGCATTAATTATCGGGTAGTGACCAAAATAACAGTAAGGAATAGGTACCTGAATCCCTATTTTAAAAAGCTTCTGGACCAATTCAAAGGGGCCAAGTATTTCAATAAGATTGATTTGAAGTCCAGCTATCACTAAGTCCCAATAGAACTAAATTTTGTGTGGAAAACTACTTTCAAGTCTAAGGAGTGTCTTATTGAATGGTTGGTCATGCCCTATGGTTTGATGAATTACCCAACGATGTTCATGAGGATGATGGATTAAATCTTGTGGATTTTCACTAAATCTTTCATGTTTGTATATTTGGATGATATCCTCATCTTCAACAAGAGTTGGGAAGAGCACGTGAAACATATAGTCCTTCATACTCTGTGGCAGCATAAGCTATGTGATAACTTGGAAGAATTATCCTTTGGTATGAACAAGGTCCAATATCTAGGATAAATTATGTGGATCCAGCCAAGATCCAAGTCATTTGGAATTTCTCAGGCCTAACAACTCTAGGAGAGCTTCACAACTTCTTGGGCCTTGCTAATTTTTATCGAAGATGCATGTTGGGGTTCTCTTATATCGCTTAGCCCTTAAGTCAAGTTACCACGAGTTCAGCAAATGGAAAACATTTTTTGGTCTCAATCACAACAAAAGGCATTCAATGAAGTGAAACACCGCCTTTTCTCTACACCAATCCTCACCTTGCCAGAATTGCAACAACCATTTTAGATTGAGATAGATGCCTTCGACTATGTTATTGGTGTAGTCCTCATTTTGAAAGGAAATTTGGTGGCCTATCAAAGTGAGACACTCTTTGATAGTGTCTAGAGATACCCCATCTATGATAAGGAGATGTATCCCATTGTGTAGGCTTGTTTGTAATGGAAACATTATATCCAAGGGAAGGAGATGATCATCCACATGGATCAAAAGCCTCTTCAATTTATGTAGTCACAAGAGAAGTTACAAAATGACCACAATAAAAAATGGTCCACATACCTGCAAAAATTCCATTTGAACATTAAATACAAGAAGGGTAACACCAATCACATCATAAACTGCCTCAATCAGCGCCCAATTGTGGCACTAACCATCGTTCTCAACTCTTGTGGGAACGATACCTCTAAATGGCCACAACTATACAATGACGATGTTGAAAATAGAAACAAGAAATGTTAAAAATAACATCTAAAAATTCTAATTTAATTTGTCCTTGAATTAATTTGTTATTCTTTTCTCATAGAAACTTGTAATAGTTAACTAAGTTAATTTGAATTAGTTACCTTAGGAATTTTGAGTTGGAAGTATGTTTGGAGTCATGTAAGTGTGATTCCTAAGTTTTAGGTGTCCATATTGAGTTTATT
>APFE030340959.1:6807-27261 GCA_000404065.3 Pinus taeda
ATTAATATTTTTAATGGAGTTCCTAAGTCTAAACTTAGGAAAATTAAAATATTAATGGGTATTAATATAAAACTGAGTGAGAAAGTTCTAAATGACATGGATCAAGCCAAATCTAATCTTAACCGTTGATTTGAGATTTAATCTCAGTCATTGAAAACTCAACAGAAAAAGTATAAGAGGAGGCTTGAGGGTCAGTTGGAGATACACTAAGTTGATCAGTCAGTTTGATTTCCTGGAGCAGGGTTTGCTGAGAGAAATCGAACCAGTGATCAGAGTTGCAGCGAGGGGCAGTGAGTGCATAGTAGAGAGCTAGAGATAGTGTCAGAATTCCAATGCAGAGACAGAAAAGGCTATGCATAGCCAGCTGGAGCCACACAGAGGGTTAGAGTGACTTTGCAGAGGGAGAGAGGGCCTGCGTGAGTGATGCAGAGGGCCAGAGAGCTAGCGCAGAGTATCTATAGGCTGACGCAGAGCCTCAGAGAGGCATTGGAGAGATTTTCGTGTAGCAGACTTGTCGAATATCTACTTCCGAAGAGAGGTATTACTACCAAATTGATTTCTCTATCGGGTGAGCCAGTTTGGCACCTAATTGTACTCAAGAAAAGTTGCTTAATAATATAACCCTCAGAACTACTACGCCAGTTTTCTGAAGTTGGGTTTTTCCGGGGACAATTGTCCAAAAATAATGATGTCCCTTGTGTGTTTGTCTATTTCTTTTAGTTGATGATCTGTAGATGGTTGAGACTGCATTTGTGTTTATTTCAATATTTATATGGTTAAATAACTTGTTCAATAATTAAACAAGTAGGTGAAATAAACCAGATAGTGCAGGAAAATTTCTAACAGGTAAGACTTAGAAATTTCAACACTTCTTCTAGTTCTTCAAGATGTATAGTGCCATCTTCCAAATTATCATCCTTTGGGTGGTTGTCCCAAATTTTATATGTTGGATCCTCATAAGCCCGATCACAGTAATGACTCAACAACCTCAAATTGTAGTGCACATAAACCAAGCTTTCTGCCCGGTTTTCATTGAGTCTGTTTCTTCTCACATTATGTATGGAGTTGTAGGTGCTCCAACACCTCTCTGCAAAAGAAGTATTTACAACCTGCGAGAGAACCTTTTTTGCCAATTTTTCGCAGAAGTCCCTGGCCGCCATATGCTTCCCACCAACTGAGAGCATCAAATCTGTCTCTATCTTCCATTGCATGCAAAGAACCAAACAAACCAGTGCAACTAAAGTATCTGCCTAATTCAAGACCCAGATTAGCACACTCCTCCTTGTCAAGTACCAACTTGTCTAATGCTTCCATATATCCTGTAGATACCTCTGGATCTGTTTGGGGTTTGACCCTAACCCCACCCCCAGGTGCAGGTTGGCCCAACCAAGTTGGAGAGTAGTATTTTGGCATAAGGATATACGCAAAGTCATGTAGTAGAACATTAAGTTTATTCCACCGTGTACACACACAATTGTGACTCAGTGTATACAAGTTGGGATTATCTTTCTGAACAATATTTTTTATTTGCCCCAACATGGTATCCATCTTCTCATACACCTCCCCAATCACTAGTTTATCTGTATCTACAAAACGAATCATGTGATAAATGGGCTTGGTGAATTCCAATACTTGCCTCCCATGTGCCCAAAATTGACCATCAAGAGCGGTCTCCTCCACCTGTTCAAAACCTTGCTTGTCCACTGCATTGTAGCCCTTTCCTTCAATACCTACCAGTGTGAACTTGATACCATGCTAGCCAATGACTCTCTTACCTTCAAAAGGCGCCTAAAGGTGAGGTAATACCTAACAAATCTAGTCTTCGCAATATTCAACAGCTCCAATCTTCAGTGACTACAGAAAAGCCCATGGGTATTGCTATGATTTGTAATAAATTTTATCATTTGTTTGCCTCTCTTGTACAAATCACCAATCCATTTGTAATGTTGGTTTTTGTTCTTAATAATATCATGCATCAAAAGGTTCATTGTGTGAACCAAACACCCAGACCAAAATAAGTTGGGGTATTTATCCTCAATAATTGCTCCTGATGCCTTACAATTAGCAGCATTATCAGTGATGACTTGGATAGCATTGTATGGCCCAATACGTTTAATTGTTTCAAGTAATGGTTCTACAATTTTGATGTCGGTCTTGAACTTGTCTGAGTAATCATATGCTGAAAGAAAGATGGCACCACTAACAGACACAGCAAGAACACTTATCAATGGCTTGCCTCTTACATTTGTCCATCCATCAGATACAATGGACACCCCATGCTCAGTCCAAGAATTTCTCATTCTACTCAAAGAATGTGATATTTTTGTTTTTTCATGATCAAGTCCAACGGTTCTAGCCTTGTCATACCCAAGGCTCTTGTATCCTTTAGGGGCATCATTTATGGCAGAAACCATATCATGCCAATAAGGTGAGCGAAGAACATTGAATGGTATCCCTCATGCATAGAGAAACCGGTAAACTTTTGAATCCACATCATTCCTACACCCTTCATCAAGGAAATCTCATATGGTTCTAAGCCTTAAAGAGTTCTTTGTGCAGGTGATTGTGAGCTTGGTTCAAAGAAACCCTTTGAGTTTTTAGATTTGTACTGGACTTCCTCCTTTTCCTTTATGCATTTAGCTCTCTCTGTTGCTAAAACACTTACACAAGTTTTGATTCCTATTTGTTTATCTCCATCCCATGGCCTTTTCCCACAGAGGTGCCTTCTAGCACAGGTGTATGAACCTGTGTAATTATTGTTGCAATGGGGGAACTGAAATTTAGTGGTTCCACCCCCTTTCCCTACTTCAGGCCTAGTAACATACTTCCACAATGGGGTTTGGTATTGTTTAGTTTTTTGAGTTGAATCATGTTCACTCTCCTCCTCCTCACCAAGGTATTCCTCTCCGAGGTTTTCATCAAATCCACTATAACCCACTTCTTCATCCTCTTCTTCATGTTCAACCCTCCTTTTTCTACTATCCAACACCATAATAACCAAAAAAGGAACCAAGAATAAGAAAATGCCAAGCCATATAATCATGATGTTTGAAATTTGAAGTTTTGAATCTGCAAAAAAATGGAACGGGAATGGGAATGGTAAATAGAGAATTTTATTTATTTATTTATTTAGCTAGCAATGAACATAAACACTCAAAAAAAAAAAAAAATTGCTAGATTAGAGTGTAGATCCTACCTCTTTGGCCTCCAATCCCAAGTTCCAATCTCCCTTTGAAATCTCTTCAAACTCCTCCAAGCTCCTCTCCTTCCTTCAGACTGTCTTCAAACTCTCTTGCTCTCTCTCCAAACTCTCTTGCTCTCTTAATGGGATGAAGTGAATAATGGGAGGGGAGAGGGTCTATTTATTCCCCCCCCCCCCCCCCTTCCCTCTCTCCCTTTTTCCCTCCCTTTCCCCTCTCCTAAGTCGTTATTGCCTCTCTCGGTCGTGTGGGTGTCACTTTCCGTCGGTCAGGAGCGAATTTTCCAATTGGGGAGCGGTCAGGAGAAATCGCTCCCTGATCGCTCCCCAGTTGGAAAATTCGATCCTTTAGCGGAGGGAGCGACACACCCGATCTCGCTCCCGGAAAAAACCATAAGTGATTTTTTTTGGTGCGCTCTCGACCGAAGCGCTAATTGGGAGCGGGATCGTGAGGGGGGAGGGCGCTCCCCCGCAACCTTGGGTTGAAATTAGATTTATAAAATTAATCGTAGCAATGAAATTGAAAGTGATGCAAGAAGTCAATATGTGCCTCGAGTGACATAATCCAAACCAAGTGCACTTCAACGTACCATCACATTGTATAAAAATTTATTCAATGGCCTCCAATACATTCAAAGGGTTAGAATCAAACATAATTGAATAAAACCAAATATTACCCAATAAGTTGGATGAACTATAATGAATACTGAGTGACATGTTGTTGTGCGTTCCTTGTTAATTTTTCTGATTGTTCTATGGTGTATCAATTACTTAAGCCCAATTTACTTCTTCATTAACAATTCATCCAATTATTAACAATGTAACCAATCATTAACTATAACTGAAGATAGAACAATATATGCAATGACAATGAAGACAACAGCACAACCATAAGAGACAGCAGATTGGTCCAAGACCAAGGAAAAACCCACAAGGGGGGAACCCTTTCAAATCTCTTTATTTAATAGATCATCATAAAAAGTTTTCAGCAAAGCGTACAATGATCCCAATACATATGTTTGCAGCGAAGATTTACAAAACAAGTCTACAGATCTACAGATCTATATGCCAACATAGAGAAACCCAGATCTACCAAATCACTGAAGCCAACTGAAGCCAACTCTCAAACCCAAAGTCAAAACCCTGGACGTTCTCAGCAAAACTAACTACATGCGTCTGAAGCTCCCTGGACGTTCTCTCAGCCATTATGTGAGAGCATCTATAACTACTCGGACACTCTGAAGAAGAACTTGTGCGTGCGTCTAGGTCAAACTCACTAGATCTGCTCCAAAACCATCTGACGCTCTCTTCCAGTTACTATGTGTGCGTCTAGAACGGCCTGGACACTCTTAGGACCACTCTGTGCGAATATCTGGGGACCGACACCTTCAGATCTGCCTTTGAAACCCTGGATGCTCGCTTGAGCTTTTGTGCCAGCATCTAGGGGTCTCTAGACGTTGTCTTGACCACTGTGTGCCAGTGTCCACGGACTAAAATGCCCAGTTTTGTGCTAGCGTCCAAGAATCAGAAAACCCTAGATCAGTGTGAGCTTCGCTCCCGTGATTTCAGACCCTTACGCGAACACCTGCCGACAGACCTGTGCGAACCAAGACAAAAGAGAAGAATAGAAGATGGCTTGATCAATGTGATGAAATGAGCTTGAGGTCGCTTCTATTTATAGGCTTTACTGAGGGTCCACTTGGGGTTGAGGCCGACCTAACCATTTTCACATGTGCTTAGAGGCGACCTAACCATTTTCACATGTGCTTAGGGCTAACCCATTCAATGATACATGTATGAATAAAATAATTCAAAAATCAACTTCCACTTGACCAAATTGGGTGATCTTTAAGTTGATTTTGGTCCTCTTGGAATTTAATGCAAGCATCATCTCGGTCATCTAAGATGTCTAATGTGGAATTTGACCCTAGTTGCAAAAATTAGCACTCCCTCTCAACTAGAAAGAATTCCACCTGCCAATATCTGTCAGTTAATCTTCACGTCATCCTGTCAAGTTGTCGTCGTGCATTAACTCTCTGCTCAACTCTATCTGCTGAAACTTTCTCGAATCTAAAGGAAAAAGAATCGAGGAGCAATAGCTTCCACCCATACCGACCAATAGGATAACTCATCATACAAGGGAGCACATCTTCAACCCTAGATTCTCATCAGGGAGCTCATCCTCAACCCGGAACATCAAAAGGGGAGAAACTCTCAACCCAATCCTATTACCCACTGATCTTCCCAACAATGACTCTCAATAGTCATGTAGTAGAACACCTACATCATAATCGACTTGGGTTGTACACCCCAAGTACACTCTCAACTTGTTGGCCAAGCAAGGAGCAGTGTTCCCGACAAGCCCTATTTGTGGGTATGATGCCAACTAGGGTATACTCTACAAAGACTAGAGAGGGGAGCAGCACTCTCTGACCATATTAAGATAGGGGAGCAACATCTTCAACCCTATGGGTAACAAATAGGGGAGTAACCTATTGTCCAAAGATCCCTCAATCCCAGGAGCCCTCTATCTTCTTTTGGGCTTGTCCTTCACTTCAGCTCCAATACCATGTTAATTTTTTTTATTGTTCTATGTTGTATCAATTACTTAAGCACAACTTACTTCTCCATTAACAATTCATCCAATTATTAACAATGTAACCAATCATTAACTGTAATTGAAGAAGAACAATATATGCAATGACAAAGAAGACAACAGCACAATCATAAGAGAGAGCAGATTGGTCCAAGACCAAGGAAAAACCCCACAAGGGAGAAACCCTTTCAAATCTTTTTCTTTAATAGATCATCATAAAATGTTTTCAACAGAGAGTACAATGAGCCCAATACATATGTTTGCAGTGGAGATTTACAAAACAGATCTACAGATCTATATACCAACAGAGAAAAACCCAGATCTACTAGACCACTGAAGCCAACTGTCAAACTCAAAGTCAAAACCCTGGACGCTCTCAGCAAAACTGACTACATGCGTCCAAAACTCCCTAGATGCTCTCTCGGCCACTGTGTAAAGGCGTCTATAACTGCTCAGACGCTCTCAGGAAGACCATATGCATGCGTCCGGGGTCAAACTCACTAGATCTGCTCGAAAACCCTCAGACGCTCTCTTCCAGTTACTATGTGTGCATCCGGGACAGCCTGGACACTCTTAGGACCACTCTGTGTGAGCGTCCAGGGACCGACACCTTTAGATCTGCCTCTGAAACCCTGGATGCTCCGTTGAGCTTCTGTGCCACTGTCTAGGGGTCTCTCGACGTTGTCTTGACCACTGTGTGCCAACGTCTAGGGACTAAAATACCCAGTTTTGTGCCAACATCCAGGAATTAGAAAATCCTAGCTCAGTGCGAGCTTCGCTCCTGTGATTTCGAACCCTTGCGCAAACACCTACCGACAGACCTGTGTGAACGGAGACAAAAGAGAAGAATAGAAGATGGCTTGATCAATGTGATGAAATGAGCTTGAGGTCGCTTCTATTTATAGGCTTTCCTGAGGGTCCCCTTGGAGTTGAGGTCGACCTAACCATTTTCACATGCGCTTAGGGCCGACCCATTCCATAATACATGTATGAATAAAAAAATTCAAAAATCAACTTCCGCTTGACCAAATTGGGTGATCTTTAGGTCGATTTTGGTCCTCTCGAAAAAAGGAATTTAAAGCAAGCATCATCTCAGTCATCTAAGTTGTCTAATGTGGAATTTGACCCTAGTTGCAAAAATTAACATTCCTTCGTTTGCGTTGAAGGTAGTGATCTGTGATACTAAAACACAAAAAGGTGAGATCTTTACTGCTACCAAAGCATCTAAAAAAAATTGTCCAACCCTTGTACCGAAGCTCCAATATGCATAAATGGAAGAAGCATTTCCCCCTCAAACTAGTTGATCCAATGGCTCAAAGCAAGGAAAAGTTGGAAAGGCCAAAAACTTTGTAAGTACAACCAGCATTTCTTCCTTTTCCACTTTCAATTCTTTTAGAAAAAACACAAAATCTACTTTCTTTGCTCCACTTCTTGAGAAGAAACATCAACAAAATCTGCTTTCTTTGTTTCAGTTCTTCAGTGGAAACATTAACAAAATCTGCTTTTCACATCTTACTGAATTGGAAAAAATATCGCTTTTCCTTGTGATTAAATAATTTTAAAAAATAAAAATAAAAATCTTTAATTATTTCACAACTTATGACGAAGTCATAATCCTTCAAATTTTACCCAGATATATCATATAGATCCAGCTTGTTGAAAATTCTATGCGAGTTTAGTAGAATACAATTTTTTGCCAAATAATTACTCCCTAGTGGTTTTTCACATAGTAATTTATTCAACTGCTATCATTGAATAATTACACTCAAAAAATCTCAACAGTAAATGCAGCGAAAATAGTAAAGGTCATAGAAAGACAGCCATGCACAATAGAGACAATAATTTTACCTTAGGAAACCCAACCTTGGGAGAAAACCCAGCGACTTCTCTTAGGAGAAATTATTCTTCAACAAGGTTTACGAATCAACAATTTTAATCAATGAATGAATTGAATTGATTTACAATGAGCAATGAAGCTCAATAAATAATACAAATGTATTTACAGAAATAGAAACAGCAAGTTTCTAAGAAGAAACTGCTAATAAGATCACAGACGATCTTATCCGAATGAGCATTAGACACTAAAATAGTATTATTCTAATACCCTCCCTTAATGCTCAATCTATTTACAAACACCTATAGACTCTCTGAATTTTACAAACTTATCAGGACCAAGGGGCTTGGTGAAAATGTCTGTTGGCTGCTCCGTTGTGGGAACATACAGCAACTGAATGGATCCGTCTTCAACAAGTTGTCGAATGTAGTGACAATAGGTTTCCACATGCTTTGTTCGTTCATGGAAGACTGGATTCTTGGGAGCACTCCCTGATTATCACAGAACAAGGGAGTAGGACCTGCCTGGGAAACATACATACGTCAAAGCCAAACTGCCTCACAAGATGCCTTAACTGCTCCCCAATACTCTACTTCTGTCGAGGAGAGAGCCATTGCCTGCTGCTTCTTACTAGCCCATGTGACAGCACCGGATCCCAGACTAAACACATACCCAGTTGTAGATTTACGGTCATCAACCGAACCTGCCCAGTCAGAATCTGTATAACCACTGAGTGTAGGATCTGAACTCCGAGTGTACAAAAGTCCATAATCAAGAGTGCCACTCACATAACGCAGCACATGCTTCGCTGCTATCCAATGATCAACCTTAGGAGCTGACATGAAGCGTGAAATGTAGCTCACTGCAAAACTGATATCAGGTCTAGTGGCAGTAAGTTAGATGAGGTTGCCCACTAATTGTCTGAATAAAGATTCATCCACAAGTGGTGAGGATGACTAAGCTAACAGTTTGAGCCCTAGTTCCATAGGAGTCGTGGTAGGTTTGCAATCTTGCATTCTGAACCTGTCCAGAAGACTTCTGGCATACTTGCACTGAGAAAGAAAGATGTTGTTCTCAGTCTGCCAAACTTCAACCCCCAAACAGTAATGAAGAAGTCCCAAATCTGTCATATCAAAAGCGCTGCACAAATCCTATTTGATCCCATGGATCAAAGGTGTTGAACTGCTAGTAATGATAAGGTCATCCACGTAGACAACCACAAACAGAATATCATCACCAGTATGTTTGATATATAGGTTCGCATCAAATGGACTCCGCTAAAAGCCATGATCTGTTAGGTACTTATCAATTTTCATGTACCAAGCCGAAGGGGCTTGTTTCAGACCATAGAGTGCTTTGACTAATCTACAGACTTTCTGTTCTTGACCGGCAACCTTGAATCCTAGAGGCTGCGTCATGTAGACTTCTTCCTGTAAGTCACCATTCAGAAAAGCACACTTTACATCCATCTGATGGACTTTCCAAATGAACTAAGTTGCTAAGGCAAGGACGAGAGGTATGGTACTCATCTTCGCTGTAGGAGCAAAGGTCTCCTCATAGTCTATGCCTTCCTTCTATGAGAACCCTCGAGCAACAAGGCAAGCCTTATACTTGTCGAGGGTTCAGTCAGCTTTGTATTTCACTTTATACACGCATTTGCAGTTAATGGGCTTCTTCCCTGCAGGAAGATCAGAAAGGGTCCAATTGTGATTCTTCTGAAGACTCTGGAATTCAGCTTCCATAGCCTGTTCCCAGTCAGGTATACCCTTAGCCTCTGAATAGGTTTGAGGCTCAAAAACATTATGTAAGTTAGCCATAAGAGCAAAATTTACTGTAGGCTATTGTTTGCTCTTATTTTTGGAAGTTCTACTTCAAGGAGCTCATTATCCCAGAGATCAACAATAGTTTTAGCCCACCATTTGGGCCGGAGAGTAGAAGAACCAATATCTGGAGTAGGTGGAGGAGGCTCAGGGACAACAGGAGCAGCGAGAGGAGGATTATTTTCGGGAGGGAACTCAGCTACTGCATCATCAAATACTAATGCAGCATCATCCCTCCCATCAGGTGGACCTAACAGAAGAAGAACACTGGGAGGCTGATCCTCAAAACACTGCTCAGAAGGAGGGGACTGAAAGAACCCTCTGTCTTCATCAAATACAACGTCCCGACTGAAGATAAGACGATCAGTGTCTAAATCTATTAGCCTATACGCCTTGTGGTGATCACTGTACCCTGTCATCATGAGTATCTGGCTTTTGGAATCCAACTTAGAGCGCTTAGCAGCTGGAATCCAAACATATGCAACCAAGCCAAACACTTTGAGGTGACTGATCTTAGGCTTACGGCCAGACCAAACCTCTTCTGGAGTCTTCCCGTTAACAACCTGAGTAGGTGATTGGTTAAGAAGATAGACAGCAGTAAACACTGCTTCAGCCCAAAATTTGTTCAGAACACTCCTGTGTTGTAACACGGAACGAGCCATTTCAACAACCATACGGTTGCGACATTCGACAACACTATTCTGCTAAGAAGTGTAGGGTGTAGTTAACTGGCGTTTGATGCCATGGGTATCACAAAAGTTGGAGAAAGCAGAAGAACAAAATTCCCCCCCGTTATCTGTCCTAAGAGTTATGATATTACAGCCAGACTCTTTTTCAACTAAGGACTTAAACTTCTGAAAGATACTAAATACATCAGATTTATGTTCTACTGAAATCATCTAGAATAAGCAAAAAATATTTGCAACCAGTAGCCGAAGATGTATTCATAAGACCACAAATATCATAATGAATTAACTGGAGTACCTTCGATGCGCGCCAAGATTGGCCATCCTTGAATGAAGACCGATGTTGCTTGCCAGCTTGACAAGTATTGCACACTCCCAACTGCTGAGTCTAAATATCAGGTAACCCTGACACAAGTCCCTCCCGAGATAGCTAAGAGAGATACTGAATGTTTAGATGCCCATATCTCTGATGCCACAGAGTGCTGATGGGAGAAACACGAGCTGCTAAAGCCACTTCTGGAGAATCACCAGTGTCAAGAAGCCTATATAGACCATGATCCTCTAGCCCAACAGCCACCGTAAGACGAGTTTCCCTGTCAATAATGGAGCACTTGTGCACTTTGAACACCACATCAAGCTGAGGAGAGTTCCTCATAATCTGGCTGACAAACAGCAGATTAATTTCCATACCAGGGACATAGTACACATTCAAGAAGACAAGTGTGCGCCCATCAGACTGGATCTGAACTGTCCCTCTGCCAGCCACTGTGTACTCCTCACCTCCGCCGAATACCACAAAATGACTGAAAGATGAGAAGTCAGTAAACCAATCACGCCTGTGAGAGAAATGATGTGATGCACCAGAGTCAATGTACCAAGCAGAAGACGGGGCATGATCTGAGGATCTCTTAGCCATAAAGGCATAAAAGGCAGATTCCTTCTGCTCAAAATGTTCTGCAACATTCGCTTTCTGATGAGACCCTCCCTGCTTTTTCTATTCAGAAGCAATCCTCTGTCGGCAATCTTTCTTCATGTGGCCGAACTTGTGACAGTAATTACACTGCACATTTATCTTCTTAGCAGGATCAGAAAGCTAAGAAGAAACTTTCTGCTGAAAAAACTCAGAGGACTGATATTTGGCAGCAAAAGCATTTTCTGAGGAAGCTGATGACGCACCACTACCAAACTATTGTTAACGATCCTGTTGCAGGAGTTTGGTGCATAACTCCGAAAACTTCAGATCAACATTAGTGGAGGTAATGTTGAGTGTTTCTATGAAGTGCTCATAAGGTTTTGGTAGACTTTTCAGAGTGATGACTACCATATCTTCTTCCTCCATGGTCCGACCAATGGCTTCAAGCCGATCTCAAATGTCTTTAATCTTGTTAAGATGTTCCTGTAAAGACATACGTTCGTCCATCATGATGGAGAACAACTGATTCTTTAGAAAGAAAGCTCTGCTCTTGTCGGATGTCTCGTGCAGTTCCTTCAAATGTTGCCAAATTTCGGCAGTTGTCTTGTCGGAAAGAATCTGTGGTAACTGATCATCAGTTACAGACAGTGTGAGAAGCATAACAGCTTCTCGATTTCAATCATCAAATTTATCTTGATCGGCAACAGCTGTACCAGGACTGAGCTCTTTGCCCAAAACGAGCTAGTCAAGACGCCTATATTCAAAAATGGTCAACATTCTCTATTTCCAGATGTTATAATTGGTGCCATTAAAGAACTGACTACCTTCCAACATCAAATTTGTTAGCAAGGCCATCTGCACGTTTCCCAAGACACATAAAACAACAAAGGAGTCTGGCACGGATTTCAATGCAGATGCCGACTAATCCAGAGAAAATCTGACAGGTGCTGGTGCAATAGAAATAGAACCAAAAATCGTAATACTTGTGGACAGATGATACCCTACACAGAAGGTATGCTTGGATCTAAGCTTCAAAAGGTTGAAGGTTGCTTTATACGCACATCATAAAGAGGATAAGTGCATGTGTTCAGCTCACTGTATCACGCCAAACAAAAAGGGCAGAAAAGCCCATGGCTCCGGACGTGTGGCCCCTCCTCGATTTGCTCTACGGTTGCTTTCTTCAACCTGGCAAATGACGCGCACTGCCTTGACTTGCGCTGTGCGGACTCAGATTATTTCTAACCAGTCAAGAAAAAATTGTTCCATGCTTCCTCAAATAATTCGCGGCTACAACTGATTCGTGGTAAATCTTGCTATCTTCAAACCGTCTCAGGAATGGTTACGTTACTGTGTCACTGCCTCAGGGAGTTTAACCCCGGGCACCGACTCTCCCTCTGAGTTTAGAAATTCAAAAACCAACCCAGATTTCTGCGTATCGTCAAGTGCACACACAATATGCCCTTCTCGAACCTTGTGGGGAGATCTATACTGTGATCCACTGATTATAGACCTCCTTTCGAACCCAATGGACTTCGTCCGCCCAGAACTGCTTCTTACCGACAAGCTAAATGTTGTGCAACTGCGATCAACTTGTTTGAATCTGAGGGGATTAGCAGGTAGGTTTCTAGAGAGAGAGTTTCGAGTAAGGCATAGAGCTAGAGAATTGATTAGGGACAACTATGAAAGAGAGGAAAGACTCGCACGCACTGCTCCACTAACCAATTTTCCGTCACAAATTCAATAAAACAACCAATGCCAAGAAATCACACATGCAGCCTCCGCTCGCAGCGTCTCTCCTCTACCTCCTCAAACCCTCTCTACTTCCCAAATTGAATCACGCATTCAAGGGTCACTCTGAAATCTGATGTATTGGTCGAGAGTTCGAATGTCGCTGCGTAGATGCTTCGCATACCTTGAGGGGACGCTCCCCTTAGCTTTAACCTCTGAGAATACACCAAGCACCCGTGTCTTCGCCTTCACGAAAACAGTGACTTAAGAACGATGTGGAAGGGTTTCCATACGATCTGGGAACTGAGAATTCGCAAAGATCTCAGATCAAAACCCTTATATAAACAAATCCAAAGATCACAGAGATCTCGCTGGAAAAAAAAAAGGATAAAACCTAAGTTGCAGGAAACGTTGGAGAAGGGTCTGTTTCCGGCCGAAAACGAAACATAAATGAGGAAACCCGTACCGTACGGCCTGGAAACGCGTTTCCGGCCGTACTGGCCTGTTTCTCGAGGAGGAAACGTGACTAGTACGGCTAGAAACGCGTTTCCACGCCGTACGATAGAATTTCCTCTTCTAACTTGACTTTTTCTTGTGTTTTTTTTTTCACTTCTAATTTTTTATTAGGCAACTAAAATATCTTTTAGATGCCTCTCAAGTTATAAAAAAGAGGATTTTTTGAGTGGGGCAGCCTAATGTTCAAGCCTATGGCCCTAGTGTTGATATGTAGTTCATGGTAATGTTAAATTCTTAAAGTAAAAGTGACATTCTCCTTTATTTTTTATTTCATCCTTTTACTTAAATTTTTAACATTACAATGAAATGACTCAGGATATTTGAGAGTGGTTTCGTCCTCATTGGATTTCATATGGAGAAAGTAAAATTTTAGATCTCACTCAAAATCCAGCAGACTTATCTGTTTTTCAGGATTTCAGGACTGGGGGGATTGCAATGTTTTCATTGGATTTTGTCATGTACTAGGGTATGGAACTTGTATTTAATCAAGAGAACCAAGCCCTCTATGCAGGGGAGACTCCCAATAATCAAGAGCACATAGGATACTAGGGTATGGAACTTGTATTTAATCAAGAGCACTAAGGTAGTTTGACTATGTAGGAGGAGACTCCCAATCAAGCACGAGACAAGAAATTAAAAATTTCTCGTTGCTGATTTTGGATATTGCTATTTTCATTATGTGATCATTCATGAGTAAATGTGATGTAAATTTAGAGACTTATAGTTTATGCATTAACAATTGACAATTTAATCATAATGTGATAAATTAGAATGTATCATATATGCTTTATGATTGCACATATTTCTTAAATGTCCATATAATATATATATATATATATATATATATTATTGTGTTTCCCCGTTTCCAAAATTTGGGGAGGTCACTTTTCATACCCGTTCCCATTTTGGAAACTTGTACCCGTTTCCTTGTTTTGTGCAACTTAGGATAAAACCAAAAAATTGTGGCTCAGAAATTGTGACTCCCAGTAAAACACATTACAAAAACAAAAAACCAAACAAAAAAAAAAAAAATCAGACTCCTAGAGAGCAATTTCGAAAATGAAGCACGAAATTTTTCAAACAACGAAAATTTTTTTCGAAAAAATACCAAAGCTCTGATATCATAATCAATGAATGAATTGAATTGAATTACAATGAGCAATGAAGCTCAATAAATAATACAAATGTATTTACAAAAATAGAAACAGCGAGT
The DNA here is from genome assembly GCA_000404065.3 of Pinus taeda. Taxonomy (NCBI): domain Eukaryota; kingdom Viridiplantae; phylum Streptophyta; class Pinopsida; order Pinales; family Pinaceae; genus Pinus; species Pinus taeda. The sequence goes on from APFE030340959.1 coordinate 21,313, forward strand.
TTCTACTAAGAAATAGAAACAGCAAGTTTCTAAGAAGAAACTGCTAATAAGATCACAGACGATCTTATCCAAATGAGCATTAAACGCTAAAATAGTATTATTCTAATAAATTTATCTAGAAATCTATGTGAATAATCCAAGTCAACTACTAGTCAAACCTGGTCAAAAGTCTGTTGATCAATGTTGGTCAAACCAACGAAAAATAGAAATGCAATATTGGTCAACTCGATCTAGTCAAAATGGACTGCGGTCACCTACTATCTAAGGTCAATAATCTGCACGTGCAGCCCTCCTACGGTCAACTTTTGATCAAAACAGCTCTAGCAACTCTGGTCAAAGCTCCTCCACACGTGCGGCCAAGAGAGATAGAAAATGAGGAAAAGATCATATCCAAACCGATGTCTCCTTTTGCTTAGACTTACTCTTTGTTGGTCTCCAAATTGTAGAAAACTATGTTTTGTCATCGCCAACCCAGTTTCAAGTTTTTGCATGATTTAATGCCCAAAACCCATCATAAACATATGACTGATATACATATTAATTTTGCATTTAACTTTAAACAAAAGCTACTCTACTATATTTCACTTTTCAGCTGATATGAGAGAAAATATGCAAGCAATCACATTCAGAAAATGAACACTTATTTTCGGTCTAAGACCCTCGAAAAACCAACTAGGGGAAAACCAGTTCTAATGGAGAATTTTATTTGCTTCTTTAGAAATATGTGCAACAAGAAATTAGGGCTTATCTCTTCCCTTAAAGAAGTGCCTTTGAAGTCCTTTTTCTAAACTGAGTTCTGAACTGGATTCTCTAACACATTCAAATCTCCTCGGGCAGAAATTTTGGCCTCATATCAACTCCTTATCCACAAGGAATCTGACCACTGGATAGTCAACTGTCTACTCCTAAAACTCGGAATTATATGGCAGAAAATACGCACACCTGAAACATGTTTCTCCTCCCTAAACAACGAGTTGAAGTACATTCAGAATCAAGCCCGAAAATCTCATTGTGCATGCCCAGGAAACTTGGATTTCATGTAGGCTGACTGGAGGAGAATATATGCTGGTCCAAAATGAGATATACTTTGATTTGGCTCAGAAGGGACCCTCGACCTGTGTGCAAACAGTGGCAGAGGCTACCTGCATGAACTTCAACCTCTCCTGTAGACTTAAACTCAACCTCCAAGAGATACGATTTGATGTGGTATTGGTCCTTGTTGTCTACTGTAGAATTTCTCACAAAAGCTCCCTTCATCCTCTCACGCTCCTTGCTCTCCTCTCCTCAATTCTCTTAGGAATAATGAGCTTCTTTATTTCCTTTTTCCTCTTTTATCCCCCTAAAGTGAGGAGAACCCTAACCCTTAGATCTAATGGCTGAAATTAATCTCAGCTCATTAGATCAAGAGTGGAGATCATTCCCTCTCTTGACCCCCTCCCTCATGTGGCCCCCCTCAATTAATGAGCCTCCTAGTACTTTTATATGTTTTGTACCATGTGCACTTTTTCTCTCATAAAGTCACCTTTAAAAAATAAATATCACTTTAATAACATAGTGTACTTAGTACTTTACAAATAAAGTCATTTTTAAAACACATAATGCCACTAGACAAAAGGGTCATTAATGTGTCTCCCTAGGCCAAAAGGATAAATGCCTAGGAAGCACCTCCTTGGTATCCTTATTTTCAACACTCCCTCTTACCGAGGAAGGTGTTTCTCAACACTCTCATCTTGTCTTTGAAGAATACATGCTTGCCCCTTGGCAATGACTTGGTGAGAATGTCTGCTACATATTCATCAGTGGATATATATTCAAGCTTCACAGCTCCCCTTAAAACCCAGTGTCTGATGAAGTGGTATTTGATCTCAATATGCTTTGACCAATAATGAATACTAGATTCTCAAAGAGTTTGATACAACTCTAATTATCACAGCATATCGTAGTTGGTCTCAGCCTCTGACCAAATAAACCAAATAGCATCTTACAAAACCAAAGTGCCCTGCAACCTGCCTGACTACTAGCAATATACTATGCCTTTGCGTTACTCAGTGCCACTTACCTTTGTTTCCTATTAAACCATGACACAACTACGAAGCCCAACGAGAAACAATACATGGAAGTACTCTTCATGTCACTAGAACCAAAAGCCCAAACTGAGTCCATGCAACCAATCAATCTAACTCCATCTCCCCTGACATAGTCCATATCATAGTCCATTGTGCCCTGTAAGTACCTCAATACATGTTTCGTAGCCACCCAATGCACTCCCCTAGGCTCCATCATAAACTAACTCAATGTGTTGACTGCGAAATAGATATCCGGTCTAGTGTTGACCAGATACATCAAAGAACTGATCAACTGATGATACAAGGTGGGGTTCACCAACTCGGAATCTAAAGCATCCAGCTTATTCTAGTTGGTGATCATAGGAGTAGCCACAGGCTTGCAACCCTCCATAAGGAATCTCCTCACGATATCACCTGCATACCTGCCCTGGCCAATGAAGATATGCCCATCCTCTTGCTAAACCTCCAACCCAAAAAGCAATGTATCAGTCCCATATCGAATCATATCAAACTCTGAAGCAAGATCTCTCTTGCAGTGTTGGATGAGCCTGTCCTCTCCTGTAATAAACAAGTCATCCCCATACAAGACCAGAATGAGTGGATCATCACCAACCATAATGAAATAAAGGTTCGGGTCTACATCACTATTTTGGAAACCCATCTGCTACAAGTAGGTATCTATCCTCTCGTACCATGCCCTTGGCGCCTGCTTCAATCCATATAAGGTTTTCTTAATCCTACACACATGAGACTCTCTCCCATGCACCTCAAATCCCTGTGGCTTTTCAATGTACACCTCCTCCTGTATAACACCATTGAGAAAGGCGATCTTCATATCCATCTGGTGAATCCTCCAACCCATCTCAGTTGTTATAGATATCACTGCTCTATTTGAAGTGTAACAAGCAACTGATGCGAAGGTTTCCTCATAGTCAACTCCCTCTACCTATGAGAACCCCCACACCACAAAACGGGCTTTGAACTTCTCTATGCTGCCATCCGTAGCATGTTTGATCTTGTAGAGCCACCTAAAAGTCACCACCGACTTCCCCTCATGTCTCGGCACTACTTCCCAGTTATCATTCTTCATTATAGAGGCATACTCCTCCACCATGGCATCCCTCTAGATCTGCTAACTGGGGGCCTCCTCATAACTAGCTGACTCTGTTTCCAGAACATCTGCCACAAAGCCACCCAACCTCTCTAGTGGTCTACTCTCCCTCACTAACCACTTGGGTTTCCCCACTGCCTCCTGGGCTTCCTTCAGGGTGTCACAAAGCCATTTTTGCTTCCTCTTCCTTGTAGTAGCCTCCTCTATTGGTATGGGAAAATCCTCAATTGGAACCTTTCCTCTTGATGAAAAAGGCTCTAGTATGGTCAAAGGTGATCCTGGACTCTGAGATCCAGCACCTGACCATCCTGCACTAGATGATCCTACACTTTGTGAACCTGTCACCCCTGAAGAAGGTGATCCCCCTGATCCTAGTGTACCACCCGAAGATCCTAATACTTGCAGTGTGGCCCCCGGTTGAGGAGCTTGTTGCTCTACCTAATCAACCTCCCAAGACCTCCTTAAGGGCCTCTCCTCCTCAAATCTCACATCCCGCCTCTGGACAACTTTCCTCTGTGTAGGAATTTATATGTAGTAGGTCCTGTTGGTCTCACTGTAACCCACAAGAATACCCTTCTCTGCAATGGGTTCCAACTTTATCCTCTTCTCCTCAAGGACCTGTGAATATGTAAGGCACCCAAAGATCCTAATGTGCCCCACCTCCAGCTTCTTGCCGATAAACACCTCCTCAAAAGTCTGAGGTTTCAGGCACACAACATGCTCTTATCTGAAGCCTCTTTGACATAATACACCAGTGGCTTATTTCTTTATGACATCGTGTCTACAGTGATATCATGGTGGTGTTGAAAATAGCAACAAGAAATGCTAAATATAGAAGTGCTAAATTTAGTACTGTTGTAAATAGCATTTCGGGATACCTTCCTATTTTAGTTAGTCCCTGAACTAAAATAGAGAAGTAAAAATTTGAATTTGATCTTAGCAACTGTTTGTAAAATAATTAATTAATTCATCTTGAGTTAATTAGTTGTAGAAAATCAACATGAAGTCTATGTGGGGACATGCAACAATTTCTCCATTGATTGAGGAATTTTATCCTTTTAGTTAAAGAGTAAGATGGTATATTGATTGTAATTAGTTGGCTCAATTAACTGGGTCAAGTTCAGTTAGATTAGTTCAAACAGTTTGTTGAATTAATTGTGAGTTCAGTTAGTTAATGCATGCATGCATGTAACTGTTGCACTTCAGATAACTGAATATTCTCTCATAAATAACTCATGCATGTCAGTTCAGATAGAGACCCAATTGAGATCAAATGGAGGGACAATGTACTCTCAGTTGCAGGAATATTCCATTGTGAATATCTCTTGCATGCAGAAGGAATTCTTTCCTTGGAGATTGTGCAGTTACTTCTTCAATTTAGTGAGTGTGAATGAGGCCAATTCACACAGGTGGCATCATTGGACCCCAAGAAAAACTGCGCAAGGAAATAGGAGGCTTGGAGGGCTAAAGGAAGATATATCTTATGTCTACTCAGTCTGTGAGCTGTATTGTTTGATTGCAGAGAGAGCAGGATAGCTTGTGAGTTGATTCTTTTTGTAACTCAAACATATTTCAACTTGTATGATAATACAAAGATTGGGGTTTTAGGTTGAGGCTTTCCCCGGGTTATTCTTCTGTGTTCATGTGTGATTGATCTCTCGTTCTCAGTTATATGTATTCTATTTGATCTTGCTCATATTCAATTAAGCTTCCACAATGTTTGTTGTAGAAGTAGATCTTGTATTTTGCTTTAGTATATTGCATAATCTGTTGATCTACAGTGGGAATTTCTACATGGTATCAGAGCAAAGGTGATCAAAGCGAAGAACAGTATACAAGAAGGGAGAAGTTCGAAGTTTGAGGTTCCTGAATATAGAAATCGAGTTCTTATCACATCTCAGTTTCACCAATGGCGTTCAACGGTTTAAGACTCAAGTATGCCCTTGATGGCAACTCGAATTATATAGCCTGGAAGGGTCGCATGGAAGCAGTATTAGAGGATAACGGCCTAAAGGACTTCATTGATCAAGAAGTCCCCAAGCCGACTGATGCTACAGAATTGGCAGAATGGAAGAAATGTGTGGCTAGAGCAAGGAGAATCCTTTTGGATGGAGTTCGAGACCACAGAGTCTCGAGTCTCCATGGGAAGGAGACACTGTTTTCGATGTGGAAAACATTGAAAGATCTATATCAGAATAGCAGCGATCAGAGGAAGTTGGCGCTGAAAGACAAGCTTCAGAAAATCAAATGTGAAAAGGGCGACACGATCTCTACATATCTGAACAAGCTCACCACCTACAAGGATGAGCTTGGAAGTGTAGGGATCACGACAACCGATGATGACACGGTGAGTCTCGCACTCCTCAGTCTTCCTAAGAGCTAGCATAGCTACCAAGACTCAGTTAATGGAAGAGAAAAACTACCAGATTGGAAACGACTTTGGTCGGATCTGATGCAGGAGGAGATAAGAAGAAGCACCAGAGATGGATCCTCATCAAAACAAGATGATGAGGAAAATCTAGCCTTAGCGAGTAAGGCAAGGAAGGGGAAAGGGAAGGCGTCCCATTCCAAATCCAGTTCTTCCCATGGTGGGAAGAAAAGTTTGAAAAAACGAAAGTGCGATGCTTTCATTGTCATGAAGTGAGCCATTATGCTACAAATTGTCCACAGAAGAAATCCAAGAAGGGATCCTCGAAGGGATTTGATGGTGAGGCACTGGCCTCACAGTTTGAGTTGGATTTCTCTCTTATCACATGCATGGTTTCATCCATG
>APFE030340959.1:34016-86727 GCA_000404065.3 Pinus taeda
GCAAGGTTTGTTGCCCGAGATTTCTCACAGGTCGAGGGGATCGACTACAATGAGACCTTTGCTCCCATAGCAAGGTACTCATCTATCAAATCAATGTTGGCACTATCAGCTCAGATGGGTTGGAAGATCCATCAGATGGATGTGAAGATAGCAATCCTCAATGGAAAGATTGAGGAGGAGGTGTACATTGAGCAGCCAGAGGGTTTCAAGACCTTCGATCGTGAGTCGCATGTGTGCCGACTCAAGAGGGCTTTGTATGGGCTGAAGCAAGCACCCCGTGCTTGGTACACCAAGATCGGCGGCTATTTCACCGGGTTGGGCTTCACCAAGAGTGAAGCAGATGCGAACCTTTACCACATCATGGTAGAAGGTAAGCCATTGATCATTGTTCTTTATGTCGATAATCTGATTTTGACAGGTGATGATCAATTGATCCAGTCTTGCAAGGTGGACCTTGCAAGAGAATTCGAAATGAAAGACATGGGTCTTATGCACTACTTTCTAGGCATGGAAGTGTGGCAGAAAGATGGTGAAGTATTTGTGTCTCAAGGCAAGTATGCCAATGAGATATTCAGGCGCTTTCACATGGAGAAGTGCAAGCCCATGCAAAATCCTCTAGGTGGGAACTAGAGGAAGGAGGATGCTACTTTAGGTGAAGTAGTAGCTGCTACTGTTTATCGGCAGCTGGTGGGTTCACTTATGTATCTGGTGAACACACGACCCGACTTATGCTTTGCGGTGAACCAGCTGAATCAAGCTATGGTTTAGCCTACCAAGCTGTTTTGGAAGGCAGCGAAGCATGTGCTGAGATACCTCAAAGGCACATCTCAGTTTGGATTGTGGTACAGACGAACAGAGGGAGTGAAGCTTCAGGGCTTCACAAATGCGAATTGCGCAAGGAGTCCATTAGAATGGAAGAGCACTTCTGGGGGAATATTCAAACTTGGTTTAGCTGCAGTTTCCTAGTAAAGCAAGAAACAGAATCAGTTGCACTTAGCTTAGCAGACGCTGAATACATGGATGCTAGTCAGGTTGCATGTGAGGCCATTTGGATGCGGAAGATTCTAGTGGGATTGTTTGGTCAGAGGATGGATCCAACCGTGATCTACTGCGATAATCAGAGTTATATCAAACTCTCTGAGAATCTGTTTTTCATGACAGGTCCAAGCACATTGATCTCCGGTATCACCATCTTCAAGATTGTGTGGTCAAGAGGATCATGTTGTTGCTGTATGTTTTGACCGAGGAACAGGATGCAGATATTTTGACGAAGGCATTGTCAAAATGCAAGTTCGGGTTCCACAGAGACAGGATTGGAGTTACTGATAATCCCTTTCTTGTTGAGAGGGAGTGTTGAAAATAGCAACAAGAAATGCTAAATATAGAAGTGCTAAATTTAGTACTGTTATAAATAGCATTTCAGATTACCTTCCCATTTTAGTTAGTCCCTGAACTAAAATAGAGAAGTAAAAATTCGAATTTGATTTAAGCAGCGGTTTGTAAAATAATTAATTAGTTCATCTTGAGTAATTAGTTGTAGAAAATCAAACATGAAGTCAATGTGGGGACATGCAACAATTTCTCCATTGATTGAGGAATTTATCCTTCAGTTAAAGAGATAAGGATGAATTGTAATTAGTTGGCTCAGTTAACTAAGTCAAGTCCAGTTAGATTAGTTCAAACAGTTTGTTGAATTAATTATGAGTTCAGTGAGTTAATGCATGCATGCATGTAACTGTTGCACTTCAGATAACTGATTATTCTCTCATAAATAGCTCATGCATGTCAATTCACACAGAGACCCAGTTGAGATCAGATGGAGGGATAGTATAGTTTAGACAGAGACCCAGTTGAGATCAGATGGAGGGACAGTGTACTATCAGTTGCAAGAATATTCCATTGTGAATATCTCTTGCATGCAGAAGGAATTCTTTCCTTGGAGATTGCGCAGTTACTTCTTCAATTTAGTGAGTGTGAATGAGGCCAATTCACACAGGTGGCATCATTGGACCCCAAGAAAAACTGCGCAAGGAAATAGGAGGCTTGGAGGGCTGAGGGAAGATATATCTTGTGTCTACTCAGTCTGTGAACTGTATTGTTTGATTGCAAAGAGAGTAGGATAGCTTGTGAACTGATTCTTTTTGTAACTCGAACATATTTCCACTTGTATGATAATACAGAGATTGGGGTTTTAGGCTGAGACTTTCCCCGGGTTATTCCTCTTTGTTCATATGTGATTGATCTCTCGCTCTCAGTTATATGTGTTCTATTTGATCTTGCTCATATTCGATTAAGCTTCCCCAAAGTTTGTTGTAGAAATAGATTTTGTATTTTGCTTTAGTATATTGCATAATCTCTTGATCTACAGTGGGAATTTCTACAGGTGGACCTCGCCTTTTCTATTTGATTTGTGGCCTTCTAGAAATAGATCGAGGCTTTGACATGTTTATATGTGTTGTTCCTGTGCATCATTTACCATGATTAGTTCAACATATCATCGATGCTGCTATACTGCACTTCCTGTAAGATGTGAGATCTATGCTTGTACCATATATGTCTTGAGCATATACAAATAAACATACTCCTGCAGTGTGCGACTGAAGTTCTGAGACAGATCTTGGAGGAAAGAATTTTGGAGCATGTTAAGAATGAGAATTGTTCTAACAGCGATGACGTTGCAAATTCTTGAAGCAGCAGTATATGTCAGCAATGATTTCGCAATACACACAGCAGCAGTAATGGTGGCTCATATATAATTTTTCAATGATTCATTATGTACCTTGAGATTCGTTGTGTCCATATTTTTCTATTGCAGAAGGCATGAAACAGCAAATAAAATTTTCGGCATCAGTAATTTTTGTTAGAATGCACTGGATTAAAACGCCATGTGGACGTAACTATTTTTTTCGTGGTTCGACTTCTACCTAACTGTCTGATTTATAGCTTTGAGTGAGACAGGAAAGGGTTTTGTCTCCTGTTGTGAACTAAGTCACATTACTAAAATTCGACTTGTGGATTGCAATACTAAAGCAATATGTTTCAGTGGGCTGTAAGCAAAGAGTTGGTTGATGTTTTGTGCAACGTTTCTGAACCTTTGTTGTTTGAATCAACATGAATTGAGGCCTGCTCACTGGGTTATGAGAAGTGACGTTTCTGTGCATTGATATATATATATATATAGATAAATATAGATAAGCATAATCTATATAACAAATCTGTGATGTATTCTATGGCAAAACCCCTTCACAAATACTTGATCTGAAGCTATGGTTCTGAGTTGTTGTTGACACTTATATGCTTAACTTTAGATTTAGATCTGGTGCAGTAGGGTTTAGACTCTAGAGTAGTTGGGCTATGCACTACAGTTGTGAGCTGGAGTCTCATTTCCTGATCGTGATCTATTCCATATAGACTTTGACGTATCTTTTGTTGCAATTACTGTAGAGCCTGAGACTTTTGCTTAAGTTTTTGTGACTGGTGGATCTCAGAACGAGTCCAAGAAAGCTTCGATCTTTGTTCTATGCAGTGGATGGAAGAGGGCATCACTTTCAGAATTGAAATACTGTGGAAACTATTGTTGCGGTAAGCCAGTGACTTGGAAACATGACATTGCTTTGGCATGGCAATGAATGACAGTAATATTTGATGAAAGTGATATGGATAGGCATCAGCATTCTATCAGCAAAACTACCCAAAAACTTGATACCAAGTATAACCCGACCTAAGAGTCGTCCAAGCTCTGTGAGATATTCATATAACAGAGTTTACATGGCTTGCAGAAAAGGAGGAGTTGACTGTGACAACAGTGGAAACCAGTATTGCAGAACAGTATAACAGCAACCTTGTGAAAGACAGAGGCCGTAATCTTATCTGTGACAGAGATCTCATGATGTCAAATATATGACAGTGATGGTTTAAACTTCAGTGTTTTCAATGTGACAGGACCTCTATGACCATCGTGACAGTGTGTGTCACAGTTGTGACAGTGAATAGATGAAGCAACACCAGTAGTTGAGCGGGAGTGGGCAGCAGTGACAATGAGTGGCAGCAGAGGTAGGAGCAGACAGAAGCAGTGGAAAGCAGTGGCAGTTAAGTGCAGCATCAGAGGCTACAGCTTGATTGTAGTTGGGCCATTATCCCTGGTACGGGAGCCCAAACCATTCAGGGAGCATTTGCTTCCTTCCAGCATCGCTGGTAAAACCCCTTGGGGAATCTTGTACTTCCTTTGAGGGTCATCTGATAAATGTTGCATGTACATCATACACAACAAAGCACTTGATTTGGACGACATATTTTGTGTACTGGCCTTCGATGTGATGTTGATTTATGTTCTGATCTGATGTTCAGTATGCTTAAAATAATAAGCTAACCAAATTGTGTGGAAAATGACGGAAATACTGATTCACTCCCTTCTCAGTATTTCCAACAAATACAGTTTTGCTTGTACTAGAAGTTGGTTCTTGTTACCCACCAAAAAGTGGGTAACCCTAGGAGAAAATTTGTGTCCTCCTTGGACAGCCATCCAGCCAGCAACCCTAGAGATCAACACATGACATCATGCTTGGATCTTCCACTTCTTTCTCCAGTCAGATTTCTTTCCCATTCAGCATTTCTTCTTAAAGGCAGGTGGGTCATCCATCAACAGATACTTTAACCATCTTTGCAGTCATGTGTTGTCACTTAATGTTATGGGCATACTAATATGGATCAAGGGGCAAACTGGATTACTTACCACTCTCAATTGTATTCTAGTTCCCTCACTTCTCCTAGGAGGTTAGTATTTGACTCTAGTCCTTCAAGGCCTTAGGGTTTTAGGAAGGGCACTAGGGGGGAAGCACTGATTGAAGTAGTGTGTCCAAGGTAATCCATACTTTCCACTTTCCATCTTTTCTATCTCCATTTTTTGGGCCGGTGGTTATTAGTCATTAGGATTGGCACCCTTCATCTTCATCCTTGAGTCTGGGCCTAGAAACTTAGTCCTGGAGGTTGATGCAGCTAAAAGAAAGATAAAAGCATAAGAAAGCCAAAACAAAAAAAATTAAAATTAAAAAGATAGCTAGGACATTTATTTAGCGCATGGTGAAAAGTCTAGTATGAGCTCTACCCCCCTCATTAGCCATCACCTAGTTCCTCAAGGATTCGATGTTTCATCTAAAGAAAGGAACTAATTTATTGTCCCTACCCTGATGAGCGACAAACTGCTTCATCTTAAAGGGGTAATGGAAAATCTCAAAAGCAAGCTTGGGATCCTAAGCTATGCACCCACATCAAGATAAAACATAAAAAGTAAAATGCACACCATATGAGTGGAAAAAGCAAGCCAAGGAAAGCGGCAACTCATGCCTCCACAATTGCTCCCTTTTTACATCTATACACTTATGATGTTGGACCTCCATTAGTTGGTCACATCGTTATGACACCTACCCTAAAGTCCTTCCCACTCTGCAACCATCATTATCACACACACCTACATATTGATGCGTTAACATGGGACATGCCACTCCCCTTGGGGGTTGGAAGCACCTAATAGGGTTGTCGATTTTATCATCCTTCATATAGGTGAGGCAACTTGTTTACATGTCTTGATCTAGGTAGACATTTAAAGGTGAGTTTTGGTTAAGTACTACTGTGCCCCAAACAATAGGTACAGCCTACTATGATGCATTTATGGTTATTATCCCTAATGATTGTTGATTTCTCTTGATTTTGAGAGGATTTTGTCAAGTGTTGTTATCACAGCAGCAAAGGCCTCTTAAGAGATGATTCTCATCCCATTCAGTAGCACTCCAAGAGATCGCTTTACCCAATCCAGAGAGCAATTTTGACCTAGATGACGCAACATTGCCCCTCCAAAGGAGAGCATTGGGCCAGGAGTTGTTTCCACATGGTACTTGACTCACCTGAGCCCCCATATATTGAAATGTTGAGCCACTAAGGCTTGGTGTTGAATTTATTGATGATGTGCATCGATGGGCCCAGGGTGCCCCTAGGTTGGCCTTGACACTATTTAATGGGTGTTGCTTGTTTCGAAGCCTAAGTGATGATGGTTATCCTTAATATGACAAGGGAGGGCTTGCACATCACCAGTAGACCCCAACACTTGAGCATGATGGTGTCATGTAACCCCTTTTGCCCCTATAAGGGTGGCATAGGGCATCTTGGTTATGACATCATAATTTTGGAGGCATACCCATGTACTTTGAGCTTTTCCTTGGAGTATGGAGCACTCGTGATCCATTTTCACTTACTTGTAGCATATTGAGCATTTATGGAGGATGACGTCATAGTGGAGGACATTATTTTACCACAAGTGTGACCTATTTTGGCATTATTGCTTTGTTTTGAGCTATCAAGAGGGCAACTTGTGACCTCTCACTTGTTGAACACTTAAAAAACCTGTTTTAGGGCTTTACTTGTAAAATTAGTGGCAATAAGAAAAGTTAGCCCTCATATAAATAGAGGGAGCCTTACTCCACTTTTCATCATCACACATTCGTTACTCCTCTTCTTCTAAGGAGTGTGAATTAGTCTCCTTGATTCGATTTGGGCAAAATGTGATATTTTTGTAGTGTGAAGGTTTTTTGGAGATGGCATCTTGCTTGGAGTTGTTTTCTTGGGACTGATTGAATTGTTTCTCTCAAAAAATTTAGTAAGTTTAACCAATATTGTTTATATTTTGCATATTGTATTTGTGTAGTATGTCGATGTTTATAGCTCAAGTAGGTACTTCTATACAAGCCTATGTGTTTAGGAATGCCGAAGTCGCCCAAAAACTCCTTAGGTACTTGCTCTAGTGTGAGTAAGTTGCTAATGTAACTTAACCTAAGTCTAACTTTGGAAAAAGCAATATTCTTATGTTACCTTACTGAGCTAGAGGAACTTAGGAAGAGTAAATTACTTTAGTGAATATGTTTTAATCTCAACTTAGATCTCAAGTGAGGCAAGATTTACTCTTGGTCGTCAATCACTTCAGAGATTAGGGTTAGAGATTGAGCTTAAAAGCAAGGCTAGGGAGAGGGGAAAGATACACTACAACAACACCAGATTGAGAGAGGCATCTCAATGAGCAATGTGTTAGGTTCGAGGGAGTGCATGGAAGTTGGAGATCTAGGTTTATTTTGTATTTAGTGGTTTCTAAATTGGGCCATTATCCCAAGAAGGCAGCCCAAGTAAGTTTGGATTAATGAAAAACTTTGATTGGGCAAAATTTGTGCGTCATTTTATGAGATTGGTTATTTTATTTTTGCTCTCCTTGAATGTTAAGAACCTAGTTGTGTAATTTATTCAGTAGATCTCGTTTTGCTAGGTTAATAATTTATCGTTACTAAGTTTAATGGAAATTAACATGGTATCAGAGCACAAACTCTAAAAGTACCGATCTCTAAATCACAAGTGCCAATTTCATAGTGGGTTGTCGGGGACCCAGTCCTGCCATGATCATACGAGACAATTATTAAGAAAGAAAAAATTTGGGGTTGGGGGGGGGGGGGTGGGAAGCGAAGTCAAACAGATATATAGTATAAATCGATCATACAAAGGAGAAAAAATTTACGGGCCGAAATCCGCTGTATGGAATTCCATCATAAGGACAACTTAAGAAAAAATATAATTTTCGAAAAAACGAAAAGTTGGGGGGGAGGCAAACAACTCTTAGTGGGTTTTCAAACCCGCCTACATCTATCGAAGTTGAATTGTACAGTCGTCAAAAGGCATTCACGAGCAGAGTAGATCGTCAGGCTGTGGATAGGGTCGCAGTAAAGATGGCTAACAAGCCACAAGAGCAGGCCATGACAGAAAAGTGGTTGGCATAGCATCCATCGAATGAGGCTAAAATAAAAAGGAGAGTAAAGTGGTCGGCGATTGTGTTAATTGGCAATCCAAGCCACGCGGTGTATGTTCTGAGGGAAACTGCAAGAAGCCAGGGGCACAATCTGTGGATGGTGGTGGTGCAAAGGTCGTAGAAAAGAGGCAGTGAAAGTAAAGGCCGACAGCATGTTAGGCCAATCACTGCAAGTCAGAGTTGTGTGTGAAGGAGCCAAGCTCCAAACAACGCTAAGGAGGAAGCAGAAAAGAGTTGCCTGCAACAGCCAAGGGTTGCGTGTCGGGGTAGAGGTGCGATGCCAATAGAGTCATGTCACTACATAGGAAATAGAGTGTCGCAAGCAGGGGCAAAGTCGCAGACAGTTGTCAGAGTGACAACAAATTAATTTCAGGTTTGAGGGCCTATAAGACCAAGTAAAATATTCTTCAAAAAAATTCAACAAGATTTGGTAAAAAATGGCCGCAATGGGTCTTCGGTACGAAGACAGATTAGACGAAGAGTCAAACTTCCTACCTTGGAAGGCTAGGGTCACCTTGGTACTCAAGGAAAATGATCTCTAAGAGATTGTTGAGATCGAAATCCCAGAGTTGTCAGATCCTCAGGAGAAGGCCCTTCTATCAAAGGACATAAAGGTGCAAAGGGTACTTATGGATGTCGTGAAGGATCTTTTGATCCCTCACTTAATAGAGAAGAAGAAAACGTAGGAGATGTTTGAAGCATTGGTAGAATTATACCAGAGCAAGACAATGAACAGGAAAGACGATATTGAAAGATATGCTTCAGATTGTGCAAATGACCAGATCTAACTCAATGATGAAGTTATCTGATGAAGATTATGCATATTCGTGATCAACTTACAACAGTGGAAAAAAAGGTAGAATACTCAGAACTAGTAAATGTGGCGTTGAACAGGTTCTCGAAGCCATGGGATCCATTCATCAAAGGAGTTTGTGCTTGAGATAAACTACCCACATTTAATAGGCTTAGGGATGACTGCATACAAGAGGAAATCAAGTTAAGTCAAAGAGAAAAATCAGCAAGCAAGGAGATGACGAGAACATGGCTCTGATTGCAAAAGGCAAAGGGAAGAGCTCAAGCAAGAGTGAGGAGTCAACCTCACAGTCGAAGAAAAAGAACTTGACTAAGGTCAAGTGTTATTCTTGTCATAAGACGAGACACTATGCTTCACAATGTCCGAAGAGAAAGAAAGAGGGAAAGGGCATGCAGCCAGTTGTAACTGCATCGACAGAAGCTCAAGAGTTTGCCAAGAAGTTTGAGACAGAATTTGCACTTGTTTCCTACCTTACCTTAAGCACATTATCAGTGAGTGTTAGATAGCAGAAATACAAGACATGATAAGAGCACGAGAACAGTTCACCACCCTAACCGAGTGGGACACAAAATTGGATGTGAAGTTAGACATTGATATGACGCATGTAGCTAGAGCGATTAGAGCAATGTTATTCCAACTTGAGTTAGGAGGCAGGATGGAAGTGAAGGACATGCTATGGGTGTCAAAACTCAAATGGAGTTTTCTCTCAGTCTCGATGATTGAAAAGAAGGGGTTTGGTGTAGAAGTCCAGGATGGACAGGCACAGAGCATACCTAGGGGATCTGTCGTCTGGGGTTTGGTGTAGCAGTACAGGATGGACAGGCACAGAGCATACCTAGGGGATCTATCTCAGACGATGGCCACACCATTCTAGTTAAATAGAACAACTTGTATAGGCTAAAGGGCTAGCCTATTCAAGCAACGACACAAAGCAAAGCAGTGACAAAGAATAAGGAGCAGAAGGCTCCAAAGGTTGAGCAGCTCAGAGGGAGTCAACCTTCAGGTTCAAGTGGAGAAGCAATTAACAAATTCCTCCCAATCTGTCAAGAAGGTCTCTTGGTATGAGATGATCTTATAGGATGTTCAGGAGTAGGAGGCTTCTAGGAACAAGTTCACAAGGAGTGAGTCTTCGAGGATAATGGCAAGAAAGTCTTCTAGTTCAAAGGGAGCAACCATGGAAACAGATGTAAGTCTAGGATCAGAGCTAGTTCTAGGTGGCGAAAATACCTCCCTCACTAAGAGGGAGTGTTGATGTTTGTAGTTCAGGCAACTACTTCTACACAGGCAGTCTCCTTAGGTACTTGCTCTAGTGAGGCAAGATTTAATCTCTGCCATCAATCACTTTGGAGATTATAGTTAGAGATTTAACTCAATGTAAATTTATAAAAGCAAGCCTAGGGAGAAGGGAAAGATAAACTACAACAACATAAGATTGAGAGAGGCATCTCAGTGAGCAATGTGTTGGTTCCGAGGGAGTGCATGGAGGTTGGAGATCCAAATCTGCAGAGAAGATCGAGCAACGATCGAGGGAAGATCTATTGGATCAAATCCAGGTTTATTTTGTATTCTATATTTTCTCAATTGGGCCATTGTACCAAGGCGAAAGCCCAAGCAAGTTTGGATTATTAATGAAAGACTTTGATTGGGCAAAATTTGTGTGTCGTTTTATGAGATTGGTTATTTTATTTTTGCTTTCGATGAATGTTAAGAACCTAGTTGTGCAAGTTATTCAATAGATCTCGCTTTTGCTAGGTTAATAATTTATCAATGCTAAGTTTAATGGAAATTAACATAGTAGGGTTTCTCTTTTGTGCCCAAATATAGTTACTAAATCTATCTTGAAATATTGCTCCTCTATGATATGTAAAATTGTTTTCCTTGGAACCTTTATAGGAAATCCAAGTGTGCATCCCTTAAAGTTAAAATATCCCCTCACAAGGAAATCGCTAGCATTGAAAGAAGATGTCCTAATCATCCCCCTGACCTCCACAAGGCCAATCTCACTGAATTAGCCCCAAAAGAATCCATTTCCCCATTTAGGACAAGGCAATAATCATAGTTGCATTGATCAACCCTTTTATTATTAAATTTCTCCTTTTATTTTTCCTAGATACCTAGGGTTAAGGCTAGGGTTTTATGTGAAAATTTGTTAAAAAAAGAAAATGTATGGTTCTTGGAGTAGTAGATGCATCAATAACTAAAATGACACTAAAAACCAACAAAACCCTAACATATAACAACCCTCTAATCGGTCTAGGAATAGAGTACCTGAAATTTGACATAAAATACTTGGGCCTTCTAGGCTTCGCTGGTACCGTATCTCAACCAATAGACCTCATTTCCCTCACCTTGAGCCAATTTTATTGAATATCTTCAGATGAGCCTTTAGGGAAGCCTCCTTGTGGTCAAAAACCACTAAAGAGCAAGAGAAAGGTTGTTGAGGTGACAATGGAAACCCTTTCTCTTATTGCCATGAGGTTTGGTTCTACCTAGTGGGGCTTTGCACTAGGCTTGCTAAATTTTGTGGCAATAGTTCCAATGAAGATTGATAGCAATATGGACTCAGTCATTATATGGTTATTCAAATAGAATTTTTTCAGATTTGATAAAATTGTTATTTTTAGTAGTTTCCTATCTTTTAGGAGATAGAATTCCAGGGCTTGCATAGTATTATTGATTATATATTCAGAGTCCTCGGAATCCCAATGAGACTTCTTTGAGTGACATGCATGGCACTTCCTATTTTTAGCAGGTTTGGTCCAGAGACTCGCATGTCAAAGATAATGGTATTTTGGGATCCTTGTGAGTTAGTGAGCACTTTTTAATTTTAGCAGTACTTGCATGTAGATTTTGATCAAAAGATTCAAACTCCTTGCTGATAGATGAATTAAATGAGTATGGTTCCATGGGCATACAAGACATTTATACTTTTCAGTCTTAGCATGGAGGTTCTAACAACATATTTGGACTTGCCATGGAAATCTGAGTCTGATGAGTATGATATTGTGGACATGTGAACAGATTTCTATTGTTGGCAGTGCCTATTTTTAGGCATGCTATATTTGCCAGCATTCCCCTACTTCTCGACCTTTTCTATTTTTTCTTATTTTTGGGGGGAATGCTATTTTGGCATGCTTATTTACAGCAAGGTGACATGTGAGTCTCAAAGGTTGACACATTGTAGCTTCTGGAATGAACAAGTGGAGAGATCTAGACCCACAAATGAGTCATCAGTGATGTGGCAAAGCACATGGATCAATTGGAAGGCTTCTAAAGTTGTCAGAGCACATGAGTAGTTCGTTTGCATGGATGGAGGTGTGATGTGGCACGAGGTTGAGTTGACTGGGATACTTACTCAAGTGGACAGGAAGTGAGAACTAGTTCACAGCAATTTATCTATTACCTCTAGTTTATCTCCTCTCTTCTAGTGTGCATTGGTTTTTTGCTCTCTAGTTCACATGCACTTAACCATTTTATCTATTTCACTCTCCCAACATGCATGCCATCTTCTCTCCTGCACTACATCCTTGTTTCACTCCACCTTGTTTTAGTTTGTCTTCATTACGACTCACACCTTCTTTTCCCAGCTCACTCCACTCTCTCCTCAGTTAACAAAAGCACATCTTTATTTATCTTCATGTGCACTTACCTTACTTTAAGTTTTACTTCACTCCAATTATATTTCCCTCTAATATAGCAAGTCCCCAATAAGCTAATGGGCAATAGGGTAGTGCCCTTGAAATATTTGCATCTTGAATCATAGAGTAGTGCCCAATCTCCCTCTTGGAATTTCTTCTCCTTGATATTTTTGTCATGCCATATCTTTCTTTGATGTTGAACTACCTCTGTAAGGAGAAGGGCCTGCATTCTGTGTTCATCCAATCCATTGAGCTAAAGTAATCTTTCTTTCTATGCATGGATGAGGTCTAGGTCCAGCTGAGCTGCCATCCTCAGGGTATTGAATCAAATTCTATTGACAACAAAGCCTTCTTCCCATAGACCAGCTCATAGGGTGTGAACCCTGTAGTGGTCTTCCATGTTGTGTTGTAGGCCTAAGTGGCCTCAACTAATCTATCCACCCAGTCTTTTCTGCTGCTGCTCACTACCTTTGTCAGGATCCCTTCCAATGTTATGTTAGTGACCTCCACCTGCCCATTGGCTTGTGGAAGGTAAGGGGTTGAAGTCTTGTGCTTGATTCTATGATGTGTGAGTAGGTATTCAATCAAATTGGAAGTAAACTGACTACCTTGATCTGTGACCAACTCTCTTGGATACTCAAACTTGTAGAATATGTTTTCTCTTAAAAACTCAACTACCTTTTCCTCTGTCGCTACTTTGATTTCTTTTGTCTCTGCCCGCTTTTTCAGGTAATCGGTGCACACAATGATGTATTGTTTTTGCTTTGAAGGAGGGCTAATAGGACCCACAAAGTCCATTCCACACTTCTTAAATGGCTCAAAGGTCACTTGAGGTTGCATGGGCATCTCATCCTTTGGAGTAGGTTTCCCCATCCTCTAACACCGATCACACTAGCTGGTATATCTCTTCACATCCTGATGAAGAGCGGGCCAGCAGTAGCCTGCTTGTACTATCTTGAAGGCAGTTCTTTTTGCTACAAAATGACCTCCACAAGGTCTGTCATGAAAGGTCAGGAGGATGTCAAAGACTTCCTCCTCCCTGACACATCTTCTCAAGATCTGATCTGGGCCAAGTTTGAAGAGATTACCCCCAATCCAGGTGAAAGGGTCACTTTTCCTTACTATCTTGCTCTTCTCTTTTGAGGACAGGTGTGGTGGGAACTGTGCTGAAACCAAGTAGTCTGCTATATCAGCAAACCTTGGAGAGAGTACTGAGATGGAAAACAGATGTTCATCTGATATTTGGTCATCCACCATTTCTTCTTCACTTGTAGGCAAATTTACTCTAGACAAAAAGTCAGCAACAACATTTTCTTTACTAGGCTTATCAATAAGGGTCCAATCAAATTGTTGCAGTAAAAGAAACAATCTAATAATGCGAGCATTTACATCTGGCTTGTTCATTAAATATCTAATTGCAGCATGATCAGTGTGCACAAAGGTTTGATAGGCTATGATATAATGTCTGAATTTGTTTAAGGAATGCATGACAGCTAGGAGCTCCTTCTCGGTCACTATATAGTTTAACTCTGTCTTTGACAAGTTTTTGCTTAAAAAGTATATGGCATAAGGTAACTTTTCATCAATTTATCCCAAGGCTACTCCTATTACTTTGTTCGAGGCATTTGTGTGAATGTGGAAAGGTAGGGCCCAGTTTGAGCCTCTCAGAATTGGGGCAGTCACGAGCTTATTCTTCAAGGTATCTAGGGCTTCTTGACAGTTTTCCAACCATATGAACTCGACATATTTGCCTAAGAGGCCAAGAAAAGGAGAGGCTAGCTTGCTGAAATCTTTAATGAATCTCTTGTAATACCTAGCTAAGCCTAGGAAACTTCTAACATCTCTCACCTTCTGAGGAGGTGGGACCCTTTGGATGATGGCAATTTTTTTGGGGTCCACCTACAGTCCTTGCTGAGATAGTGCATGACCTAGCATGGTCCCTTCAGTCATCAAGAATTCACATTTTTCCGGATTGAGGGACAGGTTCATCTCAATACACTTATCCAGAACTTTTCCTAAGTTAGACAAAGCTCCTTGAAAGTTAGAGCCATAAGGAGTAAAGTCATCCATGTATATCTCTATTGCATCATTAACTAATTCAGAAAATATACTCAATCCCGCTCTTTGAAAAGTGACTGGAGCGTTACACAAACCAAAAGGAAGGACCCGGTATGCAAAGTTACCCCAAGGACAAGTGAAAGTGGTCTTATCTTGGTCTTCCGAGCTGATTTGAATCTGATTGTACCTTCTAAATCCATCTAGGAAAAAGAAAAAAAAATTCCTTGCCAGACCGTATAACACTTGATCTGTGAAAGGTAAAGGAAAATGGTCCTTTTTAGTGGCTTTGTTCAATTCCCGATAATCGACATAGATTCTCCACTTACCATTTTTCTTTGGAACTAGCACCAAAGGAAAGACCCATTCACTATCAGAGATGGGATAGATGAATCCTACATCAAGCAATTTCTATAGTTCTTCCTTAACAATATCTTTAAGTGTTGGATTCATCCTCATTTGAGGCTTCCTGACTGGCTTGCAATCCTCCTTGATGTACATGTTAGCACCTAAGTCTGCCTTAGGCTGAAGGAAGGCAAAATTCAGGATAACCACAAACCACGCTCAGTCTGGTAGCTAGCCCTACCAGAACAGGAGAGGGCTCTCTCCGAGTCACGCTCAGCGGATAAGTAAACGGAATGGTCTAAGATGACTTACAGTGAAAAATTGATCTTAGGCTAGTAAGTAAATATGGATACAAGAAGCAATTTTTTTATGAATGACTGAGTTTCTGGGATGGTATGGGACCAACAGACAACAATGAGCAGAGAATTTAATACAAAGGCACAAATTGCTTCGTGAGGCAAGACAGGCGGAAAGTCTAGCAATTTAGTTTGAAATAGCGCAGAATGGAGAGATTGCTTAGGAGAGTGAAAAGGGCATAAGTACATGAATCCTTTTCAACAGAAGAAAGAACACTGAACACGAAATTTTCCCACAGGCAGAGCAATAAAAATGAATTCTACCTTATCTAACTTAGAAAATTTCACTGGAAATGAATATGAAATGAACTGTAAAACATAATGAAATGCATATGAAACATAAGAGACACATTTGCTACACTCACAACCACATGAATCTCATGAAACAGAGCCGCTGCCTTTCATTAATCCTTTGTCAAAATATACAATGAAGAAACAGAGTTTCTTTCCCACGGTCTCCCAGAAATTACAAGCCAACCAACCCTTTGCAAATGGTTTGCATACAATAAATAGAGCATACCATGAGGAGATAGAATGACCAAGAGTTGGGGAGTTTCTCAAATCATTACAAAATGGAGATGGAAAGCCAACCATTAGCTACAGGTGCAACGTTACAAAAATGACAAATGGCTTTGGTGACCGTTTGCCTTCCTTTGCCACTTGGATAGAAGCCAAACTCTTTCAACTTTGCCTTAGTTGCCGAAAAAAGTGAAGTGTAGATGAGCGGGCCCACTTGGAGAAAGTCGCGAATCAAAATTTCGCAAAACAGAGGTGAATTTGGCCTTTTTCTCTATATGCACCGCGCCACTTTGGAGGCTGTTTTAAGGCACCTACAGGAATCCAAAATGTGCCCAAGTGTGCTTGTTGGAAAGATTGGCCTGTCTACTTTCCAACCCAAGTGGAATTTCTGAATTTGGTGCTCATTTGCCCCTCCAAATCTTCATTCTCACAAGACTGCTTCCTGTGTGTCAAAATAGGGGCAGAGAGGTCATTTTTTGGGTGTTTTTGACCTCCTAGAGACTCAAATCATGCCCAAATTTCTTGTCCAAGCACCAGTAGTCATGATTTTGCATGCTGAATCCAAAAATGCAAGCCATTTGTCATTTGGAGCTCCCAATCCTAAGCGCCACGCCAGTGGCGCGGCGCATAAGGAGAAAAAAACCTGTGTTGTGACCAAAATTTTGCCCTGTGACCAAAATTGCCCCAAATTTCTTGAAATTTGGGTTGGAGGTTCTCTAAGAGGCACTATGCTGGGCCACAAAGGCTTCAGCCATGATTCGAAGTCGATCTTGCTCTTTTTGCCTCTTTTGCCTCTTTGTTGCTCTGCTCAATTTTGCCTTCAAGCTCCTTATCCGAGCCTTCAAACTCATGTTTCGTGCCCTGTAATGATAAACCATCCGCCTCGGTAAGGTTTTGTCCCTATCGGCCTTCTCCAGCAGTCTCTCAAGGTGGATGTTGATGTGCTCGAGCCAAGACTCACGGTCATTGTTGATCTCTTTTACCTCATGGATACTGTTATCTAAGTCAATTAGTTCAAATTACTTCAAGGATATTTTTACCTCAATTTGAATTACTCAAAACATATTGAAGGAGATTTTTATTTCGTGACAACTCAAAGCTACCTCAGTGGAACCCAAGCATTGGCCACTTCACTTAGATTTTCCTCCGCTTCAGTCTCAGTCGGATGGTAAGTTGACTCTACATCACTTCCCAGTTTGCATTGCTCCTCTTTGCATGAGGAATTTGACTTCCTTGTTCCCTATTGTCCATTGGAGGAGGTGAGGGGATATATATACAAGTGTGATCTGTTGGTTCAATAAATTGTCTTCAGCAGCTGCAGAATTACGATCTTTCTCTCTTGTCTCCATTTTCTCTTTCTTCTAGATTCTACTCTATTTTGTCTAAATATCATTGTCATTGCTTCTATAATAGTCATCTTGGCGCAGCCAGCCTCTGGCCTTTCGAGGAATGCACGAAATATGAAATGTGTTTCAACATTAGAGTCTCATTATCAGATTCCCGACAGTGGAGATGAAGGTTTGAAACATGTGGATTTCACCCTCTGCCATATTGAGGTCAACAAAAATAAAGATCGGTTTTTTATTGTCTCTCTAGGCTGGTCGATGTCTTAATGTTTATTTTATGCAATATAGTAAAAGTTTCTAAGCCATTTTCGTTGGTATTATCTGTCATTTAAATGTGCTTTCTATCTATTTTATCTTCCTTTTAAAAGGCTAAGCTACAGATTATTCCACCATTTAAAAGACAGTATTTTTACGAACTCGTTTGGCCACTAATTCTCTGGTCAAGAACAACCATTGCATGCTGTTTTTACTGTGTTATTTTGCAAATTTATAGGCGGAAACAGTACAAACAAGACTAGGAACACCCCCATGTGATTGGAAAGCAAGAGCCTGAATGGAAAGGGAAGTTTGCACATGACACAAAAAGCGAATTTTCCTAAATGTTGCATTGAGATTTCTTATCACAGATTCATCAAATAATTCAATTTCTGAAGGGTAAAATCTGTGCTAACATAAGTACATAAATAAATTTCTGAGTAAAATACGATAGCATTAGGCTGTAACCTGGAATTTTGTAAAATTTTAAGGTCAAGGAAGAGGCTGGAGGTTGGCCTCTTTTAAGAAAAACTCGAATATATTTACTCAAATATCACTTTTAGGAGGAAATTATCTCGAAAAGAAAAATAGACTCCATTTAAAATGTCTTTTTAATATAAGATGGAAGTGTCCAACTCTATTAGTACTGAGTTTCAGGGACAGTGTAACGAAGGAGGCAAAAACCAGGAGACAACACAAGGCATGGTGCCGGTTAAACATTTAAAAAAATAGAAATGCAATCCCTAACAAAATAAAATGTGTTAACTACACTAAGTATGTAATGTCCCCAGCCACTTAAGAAGATTATGGCAGAGTCCGCTAGCCTAATGTGGTTCTCATAGGCTAAAGCGGGGAAATATTTAATAAAAGGGACTTAAATTGCCTAAGGAAAACATTACAAGTCTAAAAAGGATAAAGAATGGCATTTCCTAGGCAAGTGAAAAGTCACATTAACTTTATAAAGTGAAATATCATAAAGTGACTTTATAAAAGTTGATTTAATAAAAGGAAGGCAAAAAGGTGACCCTAAGTTTATAAAGAAGGAAAATGAGGAAACTCTCCTCATATGTGCATTTGAGTTTTGAGAGAAGAGCTCTTGAAGAGTTTTCTTGAGGAGCAGCTTAGGGCTTTGGAACCCTAGCCGTCATAGCTGATTTTGCTGTTGAAACTAGACACCCTAGCTGGATTTGAGAGTGAAATCACACAGAGTTCACCACTAAGCTTCAACGGAAAACAAGATTTACAAGACATACTGAGGTTCCCATGTGTTATCAATTGATTTTATTAATTTGTTGGGTATTTTTCTATTGCATCTTTTAGGTTGAAGGGAATGTTGATTTGTGTAGCTTAGGAGGTACTCCAAGCCCCAAGGTTCAGGGTTTAGAGAGAAAAGCACCACAAGGGAAGCTTGTTGGCTTGAAACCCAAGTGTGGGGTTTTGGCACCCATCGAGATTTGGGACAAAATGATGATGGATTTACAACATGTGATGGATGAGGATGATAGTGCTTGGAAAGATGATTCCAATGCAACGAAAATCGTCCAAATCCGAGTTGTCATTAGAGAAATATTGATTTTTGAAGTTGACAAATTAATTATTGGTTGTCAAGTAGGCCAACTTGACGTAAAAGAAATCCAATGGACGTGTCACTTCAAGATTAGACGTTGAGCCTTCATATGTGTATAAATATGAAATGATATGGAGTCATTTAGGCATCCAAGACAGCGATACATCCTCTGAAATTTCGGTGAAGAAGGCGGCTCAAGATTAGCATGGAGAAGCCCTAGAAACAGCATTGAAGATTTCAGGGTTGCTGTAGGTGACAGTGTGGGAACCTAGGGCTGATTGGGTGGTTGTTTGGTGTTGTTCTTCGGTGCTCTTGCAGGGTAGAAAGGCCAAAGTTTGAAGGCTAGACAACATGAAGAATCAGCCTTGGACAGCGTGGAAAAGGACTGTGTTTGAAGGCCTAGACTGCAGACTGTCTAAGGGCTAAACATCAGGTCCGAAGAGCTGTGTTGAGGGCCAAGGAGCTGAGCAGTAAGGCTGAGTAGCAGAGGGGGAAAACGTTGGCTGTTAGGGACTGTTTGAAGGGTTCTGTGGTGACATTTGGAGGCAGCTCACTCAAGAAGACTGTTGTGTTAGGCCACAGGCCATAGCAAACAATCAAGCTTGCATTGAAGGTTGTCAAGGATGGACAGATCCATATAGAGACAGCGTGGCAAGTGAGGGAGCTAACCTAGGTACTCCGCAGCCCTAGAAGGGTTTATTTGCTGCCAGCGTAGAGCTATGTTGCGGGGGAGCGCCGCCCCCCCCCCCCCTCAAAGGCTAAACAACATGAAGAATCAGCCTTGGACAGCGTGGAAAAGGACTGTGTTTGAAGGCCTAGACTGCAGACTGTCTAAGGGCTAAACATCAGGTCCGAAGAGCTGTGTTGAGGGCCAAGGAGCTGAGCAGTAAGGCTGAGTAGCAGAGGGGGAAAACGTTGGCTGTTAGGGACTGTTTGAGGGGTTTTGTGGTGACATTTGGAGGCAACTCACTCAAGAAGACTATTGTGTTAGGCCACAGGCCATAGCAAACAGTCAAGCTTGCATTGAAGGTTGTCAAGGATGGACAGATCCATATAGAGACAGCGTGGCAAGTGAGGGAGCTAACCTAGGTACTCCGCAGCCCTAGAAGGGTTTATTTGCTGCCAGCGTAGAGCTATGTTGCGGGGGAGCGCCGCCCCCCCCCCTCGAACCCACTCCCAATCCGCGCTCCGGGCGGAAGCGTGCTCCCGAAATCGCTCCCGGACAAGAGCGCGCTCCCGATAAAAAAAAATTGCGCTCCCTGCCATTTTCGGGAGCACTGTAGGGAGCGATCGCTCCCATAGCGAAATTTTAAGCCCGGGAGCGATCGGGGAGCAATCGCTCCCGAGCATTAAAAAATCGCTCCGGGAGCGTTTCGGGCGGCACCAGGAGCGGTCCGGCGGGGAAATATAGAAGAAACAAGAAAAAAATAAATAAATTAAATTAAATTAAATTTAAATTTAAAAAAAATAAATAAATAATAATAATAAATAAAAATAAATAAATAAATTCGCGGACCCGAAAAAAATTAAATTTAAAAAAAAAAATGTTTTAAAAGCCCAATGGGTCTAAAAAAATTCATTATCACTTCATTGAGTTGAGTTTCTTGGAGAGCAAGCGCTGAGGAGCGAGGAGCAAGCCTGCAAAGAGATAAGTAACTTAGTAATTTAGTTAGTTTAGTTAGTTTAATTTAGTTAGGTAGTAATTTAGTTTATTTAGTTTAAAAATCATGAATTTAAATTAAATTAATTAATCCCAATAAATTAAATTAATTTGCAGATTCAAAACCTACAAACATCAAACACCATGGACCTGGCTATATTTCTTGGCATTTTCCTCTTCTTGGTCCCTTTTATGGTTATTATGGTGCTGGATAGTAGGAAACGGAGGGGCCAAATTAAAGAGGGGGATGAAGAAGCTGGAGAAAGTCGAATTGATGAAAACCCTGGTGAGAAGCTGGAGGAGGGTGAACATGACCCTCAAAAAACTAAACAAGACCAAACCCGATTGTGGAAATATGTTAACAGTGCTGAAACAAGGAGAGGGGGTGGAACCACTAAATTTCATTGCCCCCATTGCAACAATGATTACACAGGTTCATACACCCGTGCCAGAAAACACCTATGTGGGAAAAGGCCATGGGATGGAGACAAACAAATAGGAATCAAAACTTGTCCAGCGGTGTCAGCAACGGATAGAGCCAAATACTAAGGGAAGAGGAGGAAGCCCAATACAAATCAAAAAAATCAAGGGGTTTCTTTGAACCAAGCTCACAATCACAAAGAACTCCTTCAGCATCCTCCCAAGGCAGTGGATATGCAGGGTCATCATCTTTGAGGCGTAGAACCATATCAGAGTTCCTTGATGAGGGCTGTAGGAATGATGTGGATTCAACGGTTTACAGGTTTCTCTATGCATGTGGGATACCATTCAATGTTCTTCGCTCACCTTATTGGCACGAAATGGTTTCTGCCATAAATGATGCCCCTAAAGGATACAAGAGCCCTGGGTATGACAAGGCAAGAACCGTTGGACTTGATCATGAAAAGCAAAAATATCACACTCTTTGAATAGAATGACAAGTTCTTGGACTGACCATGGGGTGTCCATTATATCTGATGGATGGACAAATGTAAAAGGCAAGCCATTGATAAGTGTTCTTGCTGTGTCTGTTAGTGGTGCCATCTTTCTAACTGACATGATTACTCAGACAAGTTCAGGACCGCCATCAACATTGTAGAAGCATTACTTGAAACAATTGACCGTATTGGGCCATACAATGTCATCCAAGTCATCACTGATAATGCTGCTAATTCTAAGGCAGCGGGAGCAATTATTGAGAATAAATACCCCAACATATTTTGGTCTGGATATTTGGTTCACACATTGAACCTTCTGATGCATGATATTGTCAAGAACAAAAATGCACAATACAAATGGATTGTTGATTTGTACAAGAAAGGCAAACAAATGATAAAATTTATTACAAATCATAGCAATACCCATGGCCTTTTCCACAATCACTCGAGATTGGAGTTGTTGAAGATTGCGAAGACCAGATTTGGTAGCTATTACCTCACCTTCAGGCGCCTTTTGAAGGTAAGAGAGTCATTGGCTAGCATGGTATCAAGTCCACATTGGCAGGTATTAAAGGAAAAGGCTACAAATGCAACTGACAGGCGAGGTTTTGAACTAGTGGAGGAGGCCGCTCTTGATGGTCACTTTTGGACAAGTGTGAGGCAAGTATTGGATTTCACAAAGCCCATTTATCACATGATTCAGTTTGCAGATACAGACAAACCAGTGATTGGCGAGGTGTATGAGCAGATATATACCATGTTGGGGCAAATAAAAGATATTGTTCATAACAGAGATCCCGACTTGTACAAAATGATTCACGATTGTGTGTGTGAACGGTGGAATAGACTTAATCTTCCACTACATTGCTTGGCGTATATCCTTACGCCAAAATACTACTCTACATCTTGGTTGGGCCAACCTGCACCAGGGGGTGGGATTAGGACCAAACCCCATTTAGATGCACAGGTAACTAGTGGATATTTGCAAGCATTGGAAAAGTTGATACCTGACAAGGAGGAATGTGCAGTTGTGCGCCTTGAAATAGGCAAATACTTCAGTGGCACTGGTTTGTATTGTAACTTCCATGCAATGGACGACAGAGATAGATTTGATTCTCTCACATGGTGGGAAACATATGGCGGCCAGGGACTTTTGCCAAAATTGGCAAAAAAAGTTCTTTCACAAATTGTAAATACTTCTTCTGCAAAGAGGTGTTGGAGCACCTACAGCTACATACATAATGTGAAAAGAGACAGACTCAATGAAAACTGAGCAGAAAGCTTGGTTTATGTGCACTATAACTTGAGGTTGTTGAGTCATTACTGTGATCGGGCTTATGAGGATCCCACATATAAAATTTGGGACAATCACCCAGAGGATGACAATTTGGAGGATGGCATTGTACATATTGAAGAACTAGAAGAGGAACTTGTAAGGATGAAGATGAAGCAGCTACAGCACCATGCCACCTCCACCTCCACCATCCAGTAGCAGTGCTCGAGGTCCGAGTCTTGTTCCTTTGCTGTCGCCACCTCCATCTACACCCTCACGTGGAGGTTCTAGTTCTGGTCGTCGGTCTGTGCGGGAGACTCCTAGAAGACCACCACCACCTGCTTATACTCCTGGAGACTCTTGTGGCAAGGGCCACATGTAGATTTACAGTTTACTTGTCTTTTCTAGTTTCTATTAGTTTTCATAGCTGTTGAGTTTTGAGTCCTTGACTCTTGACTCTTTCATATCATAATGATATTTTTTGTAAACAATATATGACTGTGTCCTTAGTCCTCACTCTCACCCTCTCAATCTCCCTCTCTCAATCTCAATTGAGCTCTCACTCTAACTCTCACAATGATAATGAAACCCTCTTATCTTCCCTCCCTCAATTTATAACAAAAAAAGAATTTTTTTTCCGCCGGAATTTTTTCCGCGCCATTAGCTCCTGCCCGTCATTTTAGTCGCTCCGAGAGCGAATTTTATAACCCAGGAGCGGTCGGGAGCAATCACTCCCTATCGCTCCCTGACCGCTCCCGAGTTATAAAATTCGCTCCTGGAGCAACGGAAGCGACACTCCCTTATTTGCTCCTCAAAATGGCAGGGAGTGCAAATTTTTTCAACGAGAGCGCGCTCCTAACCCGCTCTCGAGTCGCACCCGCCCGGAGCGCGGATTAGGAGCGGGATCGAGGGGGCGGGGAGGCGCTCCCCCACAACACTAGTCTAACATAAGTGAAGGACAATCAAGGTGACAAAGAATTCAATCTCTCATTCAAAAACCAAACATATTGAACTTCATCACCATTACATAAGAGAACTAGTACAGGACAAAGGAATAGAATTGATTTATTGTAGATCCCAAGCTCAAGTAGCAAAAATCTTTGTTTAGGCACTCAACCAGGATAAGTTTAAGAAATTCAAAGAGCTGTTAGGAGCAAAGGAAAAAAAAATAAACATTAAGACACAACATTGGGCATTGTAATGCTTATTTTGTCTAAAGGCAATAAATGTGATGTATCTAAGAGTAATGATGTGATGTAATAAACTGAGAACCAATCATACTTAATAAATGATATTTAAGTTGGTGTTATATTAAAGAGATTGGGTGAGCACTTCCTAATGAGATTAACAGAACTTGCTTGGTATATATATACAACACCCTTTTATGTTGTTTCCAAGCATAATGATATAATATGATCTCTCTCTTTTGTCTCTTTGCATATTCTCCATGGTTTAGTTTAACGCATTAAGCTTTGATTAGTAAATGGGTAGATATCTCTCTTTCCATCTCTTTTGTCTCTTTACATATTCTCTATTATTTAGTTTAAACTTTAAACATTAGGCTTTGACTTGAAAATCAGTAGCTCTTTTAGTTTATAGCTTAGCTGCATTTCCTTCATAGCTTGGAGCTTTTTTGTCAGTTTTGGTGGCCCCCCAGCAAATCTGAAGGTTTCTATAGCAATGCAAAAGTTGGGCTTTACCCAGCCCTGTTCCTGTGAGGTTTTTTATGTTTTTTTCATTCATCAAAATTTGCTCTTTTTATTTACAGAAAATCACTAACTCTAAAGCAATGAATCATTTAGTTTAATGTTTTCTTTGGAAGCTGTTGACACCTAATCCTCACGGATGGGTGAATTTATGTAAATAGTTAAATTAGGAATGTGAACAGTCATCAGAAGATGAACTGAGCAGTCACACCCTTTTGTATATAACAATAGCCTACCTAATGAAATAGAACGAATCAGTTTTACTGCCTTTTGCCTCTGCCTCTGCCTTATTCCAGCGCTGCTCTGCCTCTGCCTCTGCCTCTGCCTTATTCCAGCGCTGCTCTGCCTCTGCCTCTGCCATATTCCTTTCCAGCGCTGCCTCATAACGCATCTGTCCATTCTCAGAAGCGTTGTATGTTAAATTTTTTCATGAATAGCGCTGGTTCATGACTGACAATCCTGACATGGTTCGTGAATAGCGTTGTACGTTAATTTGTGGTCTCAGAACCTTACAAACACATTCACAAAAATCTTGTTCGTGTTCGAACTTCCGTTCCCATAGAATCACTTTTTGCACAGTGAATAGTGCTGTCATCACTGCTGATGTTATTATTAATAATACGTACTAGAATATGGCGAGAAGGCTTCCAGTTATGTTCGAAGGTGAGGACAGGACGTTTAAGCATTTGTTGTTGCGTCAAGTTATCGCCATACCAAAGATATCTATCGCCCAGCTTTGCAAAGTTCATTTTCCTTTCTACGGTCAGCCTTCCCATTATTGTTAAAACGCTGATATGCTGTTAGATGATACGCTATTTGTTTAAATCGTTGTCCCATATTTTATTGTTTAAATCACTGTCCCATTAGTGTTTAAATCATTGTCCCATATTTTTTTGTTTAAAACGTTGTTGGTACCGCCGCCATTCTGATGCTGCCGCTGCTGCTCATTCAAAGCCTTGTGTCTATAGCCAAACAAATAATAGCACATAACTATCTCTGCGGTGTTGAATGTGGTATGGAAGGGTCTCTGCGTTTGAATTGTTGAGTTGTATCGACATTTGAATGCGGTGTTGAATGTGGTATGGAAGGGTCTCTGCGTTTGATTAGTATATGGTATTTAGATCATATTTAAATCTCAATTTTAAATTGATCCTGCAGCACTTGTGAAAAGACGTCCACTTCAATGTAGAGTTCTATGGCTATGATCATTTGAGTTTGTAAAGGTTTATATTGGGCCGAGCCCGTATAAGTTGCACCCAACGAAAAAGGGGTCATAAACATCATGCACAAATGATGCCCATATTTTTTTAAATGTTGTCCAGCACTTTAACGCTGCCATATCTTTTATCACTGGCTTCAAGGTCTAGAGAATCAAAGGGATTTATGGTGTTTTTTCTTTTCAGTGAGCTTTGAAATTGTGATATCATTGCTGCTCCAACTTTGTAGAGCTCGCGGTTGATGTCGTTGCTGCTCCAACTTTGTAGAGCTCGCGATGAATGACTGATTATTGACTATGATATGAATTAAACAACCAAAATCGTTTCCCACATAAATTTTTGAGTACATTGTTACTGTATATTAGCAGAAGTATTCTTTTCTATCATCAAAAAAAATTTTACAAAATGCATTCAATCATCTCCATGGTAGGAATAGTTCTCACTAGCAAGGAGAACTATCCTGAATGGTCCCGAATGATAAAACACACCCTCATCTTCAATGAGTTGTGGAAGGGAGTGTGTGTCGGAGAAGGAGACAATGACCCTGTACAGCCTACCTTAGACAAAGAGCTCGTCATTTGGGAAAACAAGAACAACAAAGCTTATGCATTAATCGCAGCATCTGTAAATGAAGAGGTGAGTCGCCATATTTCGTCATATCACTTCCTTTGAAGCTTACAAAAGCTGAAGGACTCTATGACTCCATTTTGCACTTGAAGTTGTTCCACTCATGATTAACTCTTTCACTCTGAAACTGCAAAATAATGATCCTCTTGCTCGTGCATCTGAAGTAAAGTCTATAATGCATGATATCAAATCCACTAAGGTTGAGCTAGATATCCCTCTTATTGCTTTTCTCAAGTCACTTTATCCTACATACTCCAATTATCTTGAGTCTTTGCAAGCAAATGGAAATCTCAAAGATATAACCTTTGACTCTCTTGTGAAAAAGTTTGCTGAAAGAGAAAAAGCTTTTGGAAAGAAGACCACCCCTGAGTCTTCTGAAGAGACGGTGTGCCTTGCTCATAAAGAAAAGCATCCTGCTCAAGACTCTACAAGAGGAAGAGGTGGACGAAGAGGAAAAGGAAGATTTTAAGTATGGGGGATTACGCAGTGCATTATATTAGATATCATTTTGGGATTCAACTGCGTTAAGTAAGTCATTCAAACGTATGACCATTTCCATGAGAGGTAGTCGTAACTGAATTTCTCATGATTTTTGAATAGTTCACTTAGCACTCATTGATCGGGTGATGCTCACAGGGGTGAAGAAGTGGGATTGAAACTAGTGAAATGTGGAGAACGAATCACATAGCATCAATCATCACTTCCGGGCCTTGCACCCGGTAACCAGGACTTCCCAGGAGGTCACCCATCCCAGAACTCCTCTGGCTCAAGCACGCTTAACTGTGGAGTTTTTTCCCACAATCAAGCCCACTTAGCTTGCTACCCCATTTGCAAAACCTTAGAAGTATTGTGCCTCATGAACTATTCAAGTAGAGATCCCTTGACTATTTTTGAATTTAAGTATGGGGGTTTACGCAGTGCATTATATTAGATATCATTTTGGGATTCAACTGCGTTAAGTAAGTCATTCACGTATGACCATTTCCATGAGAGGTAGTCGTAACTGACTAATTTCTCATGATTTTTGAATAGTTCACTTAGCCCTCATTGCATCGGGTGATGCTCACAGGGGTGAAGAAGTGGGATTGAAACTAGTGAAATGTGGAGAACGAATCACATAGCATCAATCATCACTTCCGGGCCTTGCACCCGGTAACCAGGACTTCCCAGGAGGTCACCCATCCCAGAACTCCTCTGGCTCAAGCGCACTTAACTGTGGAGTTTTTTCCCACAATCAAGCCCACTTAGCTTGCTACCCCATTTGCAAACCTTAGCAAGTATTGTGCCTCATGAACCATTCAAGTAGAGATCCCTTGACTCTTTTTGAATTTAAGTATGGGGGTTTACGCAGTGCATTATATTAGATATCATTTTGGGATTCAACTGCGTTAAGTAAGTCATTGACGTATGACCATTTTCATGAGAGGTAGTCGTAACTGACTAATTTCTCATGGTTTTTCGAATAGTTCACTTAGCACTCATTGCATCGGGTGATGCTCACATGGGTGAAGAAGTGGGATTGAAACTAGTGAAATGTGGAGAACGAATCCCATAGCATCAATCATCACTTCCGAGGCTTGCACCCGGTAACCAGGACTTCCCAGGAGGTCACCCATCCTAGATCTCCTCTGGCTCAAGCACACTGAACTGTGGAGTTTTTCCCCACAATCAAGCCCACTTAGCTTGTTACCCCATTTGCAAAACCTTAGCAAGTATTGGGATCTCTACTTGAAAATGGGGTAGCAAGCTAAGTGGGCTTGATTGTGGGGAAAAACTCCACAGTTAAGCGCGCTTGAGCCAGAGGAGATCTGGGATGGGTGACCTCCTAGGAAGTCCTAGTTACCGGGTGCAAGCCTCGGAAGTGATGATTGATGCTATGTGATTCGTTCTCCACATCTCACTAGTTTCAATCCCCACTTCTTCACCCCTGTGAGAATCACCCGATGCAATGAGTGCTAAGGGAACTATTCAAAAATCATGAGAAATTAGTCAGTTACGACTACCTCTCATGGAAATGGTCATACGTGAATGATTTACTTAACGCAGTTGAATCCAAAAATGATATATAATATAATTCACTGCGTAAACCCCCATACTTAAATTCAAAAAGAGTCAAGGGATCTCTACTTGAATGGTTCATGAGGCACAATACTTGCTAAGGTTTTGCAAATGGGGTAGCAAGCTAAGTGGGCTTGATTGTGGGAAAAACTCCACAGTTAAGCGCGCTTGAGCCAGAGGAGTTCTGGGCTGGGTGACCCTCCTAGGAAGTCCTAGTTACCGGGTGCAAGCCTCGGAAGTGATGATTGATGCTATGTGATTCGTTCTCCACATCTCACTAGTTTCAATCCCCACTTCTTCACCCCTGTGAGAATCACCCGATGCAATGAGTGCTAAGGGAACTATTCAAAAATCATGAGAAATTAGTCAGTTACGACTACCTCTCATGGAAATGGTCATACGTGAATGATTTACTTAACGCAGTTGAATCCCAAAATGATATCTAATATAATGCACTGCGTAAACCCCCATACTTAAATTCAAAAAGAGTCAAGGGATCTCTACTTGAATGGTTCATGAGGCACAATACTTGCTAAGGTTTTGCAAATGGGGTAGCAAGCTAAGTGGGCTTGATTGTGAAAAAACTCCACAGTTAAGCGCGCTTGAGCCAGAGGAGTTCTGGGATGGGTGACCTCCTGGGAAGTCCTGGTTACTGGGTGCAAGCCCTGGAAGAAGTGATGATTGATGCTATGTGATTCGTTCTCCACATCTCACTAGTTTCAATCCCCACTTCTTCACCCCTGTGAGAATCACCCGATGCAATGAGTGCTAAGGGAACTATTCAAAAATCATGAGAAATTAGTCAGTTACGACTACCTCTCATGGAAATGGTCATACGTGAATGATTTACTTAACGCAGTTGAATCCCAAAATGATATCTAATATAATGCACTGCGTAAACCCCCATACTTAAATTCAAAAAGAGTCAAGGGATCTCTACTTGAATGGTTCATGAGGCACAATAGTTGCTAAGGTTTTGCAAATGGGGTAGCAAGCTAAGTGGGCTTGATTGTGGGGAAAAACTCCACAGTTAAGCGCGCTTGAGCCAGAGGAGATCTGGGATGGGTGACCTCCTAGGAAGTCCTAGTTACCGGGTGCAAGCCTCGGAAGTGATGATTGATGCTATGTGATTC
This sequence comes from Pinus taeda, assembly GCA_000404065.3. NCBI lineage: Eukaryota > Viridiplantae > Streptophyta > Pinopsida > Pinales > Pinaceae > Pinus > Pinus taeda. The sequence continues at coordinate 63,343 of APFE030340959.1, forward strand.
GTTCTCCACATCTCACTAGTTTCAATCCCCACTTCTTCACCCCTGTGAGAATCACCCGATGCAATGAGTGCTAAGGGAACTATTCAAAAATCATGAGAAATTAGTCAGTTACGACTACCTCTCATGGAAATGGTCATACGTGAATGATTTACTTAACGCAGTTGAATCCAAAAATGATATATAATATAATTCACTGCGTAAACCCCCATACTTAAATTCAAAAAGAGTCAAGGGATCTCTACTTGAATGGTTCATGAGGCACAATACTTGCTAAGGTTTTGCAAATGGGGTAGCAAGCTAAGTGGGCTTGATTGTGGGGAAAAACTCCACAGTTAAGCGCGCTTGAGCCAGAGGAGTTCTGGGATGGGTGACCTCCTGGGAAGTCCTGGTTACCGGGTGCAAGCCCCGGAAGTGATGATTGATGCTATGTGATTCGTTCTCCACATTTCACTAGTTTCAATCCCACTTCTTCACCCCTGTGAGCATCACCCGATGCAATGAGTGCTAAGTGAACTATTCAAAAATCATGAGAAATTAGTCAGTTACGACTACCTCTCATGGAAATGGTCATACGTGAATGCCTTACCTAACACAGTTGAATCCCAAAAAATGATATCTAATTGGTTAACCCTTTTCCCTTGATGTCAAAGGGTGAGAATAGCTAGATGTTTTTGAACAACTTCGTGCTTGGCTTGATATTATTTACAAGTTGTGGTGACCAAACACCAGAGTGGTTGCCATCAAGTCCAAAGGGAGAGATTGTTGGCATTATGATGCATGTGTTGTCCTTGATGGAAACTCACTTATAACAGAATTCATAGGTCAGTTCAGAGTTAGTAGAATTAATACAAAAAATACTAGAATCAATACATATGTCACAAAATGCATGACATTTTAGAAGATTCCGTTCAGAGAAATGATAAAGTTGGAAGTTCAAAATTTATATGCAGGTTATGTTAAGCCAATTTGTGTATGCACATGAGTTCACTGAAGAAAAGTAGCGTATGGTTTGTGTACCATGGTATTCTAAATATCAAGGATCCTTACTAAGGTATTGGCCAATAGTAATGAGTGTGACAACAAATATTGATCATGTCAAATATTACCACCAACACTAAATTTGTTTTAACCCGTGGCATTGGATAAGGGTTAAACTACATAAAGAGGTGAAGATAAAAGTGTTAAAGTGTGTAAGTGAAAGGATTTTTTATGAATACTTCAATATGAAGTATATTTGCATTGCAAGGGCCATAATTGTCACATTGATCTGAAATAATTATTCACCGATGAATACAATGATGGACCAGGATTATGAGACCTGAAATTACTTTTCATAGTATAATTTGTTCAAGGATTGAATGGATCTAAGTACTGACACATGTTTTTATCTTTGATTATTGTGATTTAGGTCTTGTTGAAGTTCTGAAGAGTTGCACAATATTAGGTCAAAATTTGCAAATCTATATGTTGGTTGTGTTAGCACTTGAGATTTCACCTAGGCTGAGATAGACAAACCTCAAAGCTACATCAAACCATTTCACCTCGTAGCTAGCCCTACGAGGTATGAGAAGGCTCTCTCGGGTCAAACTCAGTGAATTTTTCAATAGGATGAGTTGACCAATTAGAAACACTGATTTTAGGCTAGTAAACTGATAAGGAGGGTTGATTTAAATTTTCTGGGGTTTTTGGTGGCAATTGGAGGGAGTGCAATTCAGGGTGCGAGGATTGAGCTCAGTTTTTGCAGGTGGGTTTTTGGGGCAAGGTAGGAGTTTGTATTGATGCCTTTAGCTGAGATGGATGATCAAAGAGGAAAGAAGAGAAGCTAAATAGGGCAAACAATGAATTTGAATCCTCTCTAGACAGTGGAAAACATAAATATTAAACAAAATTGAAAGTTGAGCATGGCATGCATGAATTCAAACTTTATCACTTCTTTTGTTTAATTAGCAGCAGTAGAATAAGAGATGAAACACATAAACACACTTACAATGACAAGTAGGAAACACACCATCAGCACAATAATCCACAAGAATCCACAATGATGTCTGCAAAACCCTGGCCTTCCTTTTCCTCAAATTGCAGAGATACAAGTAAAATATACAAATGAGCTTCTCCCTCTAGAGTCCAACCATGAAAATGAGTAAGAGAAGGCATAATATAGAAGGTCTAACTCCTTTCCCCACCTCTACGGGTCGAGCTCAGCTTCCTAGGAGTTGTTGCAACTAATTCTAAATCAATCACTAGATAATAGGCCAGCACAACAACTTGCCTCTAAAACTTAGGAAACCTATCCATGCATTAAATATTTACCATTTACATAAAAGAAGCTTCTAGAAGTGGTTAAGAAGAGTAAAAGTATCTAATTTCATGAAATTTACACAAAAATCCATCATTTACATGCCCAAATAGTCAACCAAGGTGAAAACAGTGCTTTGCTGGCCGAACTGGTCAAAACTAGCAAATTTGCCTGAGTGGTCGCGCCCCTGATCTTGACTGGTCGCGCCCCTTTGAATCTCTGTTTGAGGGCCTTCCTAGTGTCCAAATCAGGTTCAGGATATCTCGTTGGAAAGGTTTGGAAGTCTACTTTCCAACCCAACTGGAATTTCTGAATTTGGATTTGATTTGACCCCTCAAAAATCAAATCTCCCAAGACTTCTTTCTGCAACTCAAAAAAGGGGCAGAAAGTCAAAATTTTCTTGTATTTTGAGCTTTTGGGAGCCCAAATCTTCACAAAATTTGAAACCCTTCCATAGGAAAGTGTATCTTTGCATGAAAAATCCAAAAATGTAGAGTTTTCCCCGTTCTGAGCTGTCCTCATGACTAGTCTCGTACGGGGTGAGACCACTCGAATGGCCAAAACCTGTAAAATTCCCAAAAATGCCAAAAATGCCTCAAAATTCTCAAAATCTCTTGGGTTTGCTGCTAGGAGGAAGATAATGAGTATCATGCTGAGTGAGAGAGGCCTCAGCCAAGATACGGAGCGGGTCGGTCTTCTTCTTGCTCTTGCGGACCTCGGACAACCTTCTTTGGAACATTTTCATTTTTGCCTTGCAAACATGCATCCTTGCCCAATAATGGTTTTTCATGTTCCTTAGCAACTTGTTGTTCCGATTGGCCTTAGCCAACAGCCCCTCTAAGTGTGTGTTCACTCGGATAAGCATGGATTCCCTCTCCTTGGGCAGCAAGTCACCGGGCCTCCTACGGTTGATGACTCGATCACTTCGAATCCTCCATAGCTCATCCAACTCTTTCTCATCCTCAAGCTGTTTGTTTCGCTGCTCTAAATATTTGATTATCCATTTTGCCATCAATAATTGTGTTTGCAGCGAATGAATCTCTGTGCTTTACTCTTGGATGATATCCTTGAGCTCTGTGCTAGGAGAACCGGCGTCAAGATCAATAACTGGATCACCTGACACTCTCTCCTCAATCATGGGCTGCTTGCCCCTCTCAGCTACCTGTGCTGCTGTCGGCAACGAGGCCCCTTCCACCTGGTGTGGAGATAACACTCGCTGATCTGATGATGATGACGAGACCCCTTCCACCTGCTGTGGAGAAAATACTCGTCGAGCTGCTGCAAACAAGGTCCTATGACCTCTCTGATATGTACACTGCAGTGGGGAAACAACATGTCTCGGCACAATAATATCAGGCTGGTTTGATGGACCTCCCTCCTCATGAATGGCCTCTGGCTCTAGCTGTGGCTATGGTGGCACTGTAAAGACCTCATGAGAAATGAAGTCTGCCCATGGAATGCCCTGCTGACTCAACTGATGAGAAACAACGAGCTGAATGAGACCATGATGGCACAAACTCCTATGCTGCTGAGTTGGGGACTGCCTCTGAAACACGGATGACATCCTCTGAATGTCCTGGAAGAAGAAAACCGGGATGTTCATCATCCTCACTCGGGTAAAGTGCATCAACATGCGAATGTGATAAGAGAAGACCTGTGAAAATCTTCCCTCGCATGTAAAGTAATGCATGATAAGCCGCATGATTGGAGCATACTCCGCCCGGAGGAATTTGAAAGGAAAGACCCCTGACAAGTGACTCAGAAATGTTGGCCTAACATATGGCCCAAAATAAACAAAATCCAGCATTTTTCGCTTGGGCCACACCTCACCCATATTTGGTATCCCGGTAGCCTCTGAAATCATCTCCGGAGATAGTACAAAATTCACCCCTGCAAGAGTGACCTGCCCATCATGAAGGTGTAAAACAAATAAACGGGCCAACTCCCTGTGATGCTGAATCTGAGCAAGCCTCTCACAGAACTGAAAACATGACATATAACGGAAACCATTCATTGCCAAAGGACAGGCCTGCAATTCTGCCAAAGAGGTGGGTTCCTCTCTCCTATGATGACCACCTTTGCCACCCTTACGAGGCCTCTGTTGTACCTCCACCTCTGTAGATGATGAATGGTCATCACCTTGCTCATAAGTCTCGGTATCTGACATGGTTTTGGAGCAAGATGGGCAAACTGAAGGATAAATTGAACTGTTGCCTCTGCCTGCAAAAATGCTGAGAAGTATGTTGTTTTCAAGGGGAAAAAATCATAAGGGAAATGTTAGGGGAGGGATTTTTAATAAGGAATGGGAAAATATATAAAAACAGGGATTTTTAAGGGATAATTCACAAAATGTTAAACATATCATCTCATCTTCCATCATTAGGAAATCATTTGCAACGAAATACTTTATTAGGATTTAATCATAGGGGCATAAGACTTCTTTTACATCTTGTCATAAGGGAAAAGGGATCTTAATTGAACAGGAATTTAGGGAAGGGATAGAGAGGAAAACAGGGGTTGGTTTTGGGGAGACACAACAACATTCTTTTGCAGACAATAATTACAGCAATATGTCCATTTTATACATATACACAGTTGCATTTTTCTTGTTTTTGCTATGGATATGCAACAGCATCGTGTCTTCTATTTTTCAATGACTATGCACAGCAATATCTTTTTTTTTTTATATTTGGTCATTTTGGCATATTATTGCTCTTTTCTCTTTTTTCATAACACTTTTTATTCTTTCTGTTATTCATTTATTTTCCTTGTTGTTGTTCATTTAGTTTGCTTGCTGTGTGGAGGGTATTAGGGTTTGGGTAGAATACATGAAAGGGCATTAGGGTTTTGTAAAGGGTTTTGGGGAGAGATAGGGTTTTAGGAATTTGGGATGGGAATTTAGTATTTATTGCAAATGAGATAAGAGATAAATATATTATAAAATTTGTGAATTTAATTTAATAGGAAACAAGGAGGGAATAAAGAGGGATTTAAAACCTTGAAACAAAACATCAACCCTAGCATAATGCCTACATTAGCAATAAGCCAAATTAATCCATTCTCTTGCAATCTTAAATGATAAAACCATTACATACATCATTATTTCACCATCCATTAGCATCCTTCATGAATTGAGTGCCTACCTCGATCGATTTTGAGTGCTTTAACTCTGTTCTTTTTGCAGGTTGACTATCTGATGGACTCTGGCGAGGAAACCAGGGTTATTGCCGGCATTCTGAAGAATTTTGAAAATTTTCCTTATTTTTGCAAATTTCTCATGAACTTGGGTTTAAAAACAGGGTTTTTAAATCCAAGGTATAAATGAGATGTAGCTGATGAAAAATATCAATGGAACATATTTACATACCTCCTTTCGGCTTGCTGGGGACTATTAGACCTTTGACTCATGACCTTGCAGTGATTTGACAAAACCCTAGACCTAGACTTGGGATTTCAAGACAAAAATAAAACAAGTGTAACACAAGCTCATTCAAATGATATGACCTGATCCAGCAAAGCCAAGAAGGGAACAAAGACCAGCTCCTCCATCAGTGTTATGGCATGCCTAACGGGATGCAAAACTGATACTGATGAGACACCTACCTATGCATATGCAAAGAGCTTTTGATCACCGATGGAGGGCTCAAGACCGACACTAACAGGTTTCATAACAGTTCTATTGATTTTTACATGGTAATCCCCCTATCAGAGTTAGCAGTGATCTTCAAAGTGCTCTATGGGCATCGATCATTGGTTTACTAAAGATAGGTACACCTACTTCAAAATATTTGGGTGTGATATTATTCCTCGCCTCCTTCTTACATACATTCTTGATAGATTAGCACTAAAAAAATAGCTATTCAAACTGGTAAGCATGGAATAACGAAGCTATTATCTAAAGAAGTTGTGGCCAATCTTTTCTATCAAAATTGGTCTTTATTCCCTTCTTGATAGAGGTCATGCAGTAGACGAAGCAAAAGGTTTTAAGGAGTTATGGCTTTATTCAATCCCCATTTTTAGTCTTGATGATATAGCGAGTGCACATTTAAATTTATTTATGTATTGTAAGAGTTATGATCACGAGGAACCTCCTTTTCATCATTTAGTAAGGAATTATTTTTCTTTTGAGGAAGTTAGCCTCGGAGTATTTTCATTAAATGGCCTGGTGATTAAGAAAAACTTCTAAGCTTACATAGAAAAGTTGTACATGTATTTATTTATAGAAAGGACATACTCTATGCTATTCATCTCCCTAAACTTCAAGCTAGATAAATTATCAGTCCATTGATTTTTCAAAATTAAGTTGAAGTTGATGTCATTCTAATTCAAACTGATGATCAGAGTACTTTAGAACACATGCCTCTAGGTACTACAGATGATATAAATCCACCACATCTAGAATAGGAAAAGGAACAAAACCAACAAGATATAAGATTAGATCATATACATATTTTAGAAGACAAAGAAATAATTCCTTTCGGGCCAGAGCACTCAGAGCAATCAAAGCAGCAGCAACAAGTAGCCACTATTCCCATTAATGAACAAATAGAGGTTATAGAGAACATAGATTAACCCATGGATAAAGCTCAAAACAGAATTCATAATATGAATGATCCCAATATTAAAATCCTAACCAACTCAACTCAAATAACACAAGTTATTTCTCCCACAAATATTATAGCCTCATTGGAAGTTAGAGCATGAGGCTTTGTCTGTTTATTTGTTAATATTGATCAAGTGACACCAATCAACAAGTTAGCAGTTTCATTGGAAAATTATTATTTCAATTCTCGAGTAAAGGTTCTAATTAAGAGATCCAAAAGGAGAAAAGAATATACACCCTTGCAAGAAGTTACATTAACAGATAGGTATCCCAATGGAGAACCAAAAAAAAGTTGTAAAGGAGACAACATCTACCTCAAGTGCTTTTGCTATCGTCAATAAATGGTTTATTGGTGAACTATCTAAGCAATTGAATCAATCCAAAAGAAATATTAATGTTGTTGAACAATAATCCCGAGATCTAAGAAATATCTAGAATCAAGTACAATAATGGATTACCCAAAGATTACGCGAAGGTTTTAAAAATAATTTAGCATAGGAGGAGGAGTATAAGAAAGAAAAACATCAGAGTGAAACCCAATTTCATAATCATTTAATGGAGGCGTAAAGCAGATTTGGAAAACAAATAGAAAATTTGAAACAAACTCATCTCAATAGAATGAATACATTGAAGAAAGAAACTATAAACATATATATTTTCAAGAATTGTGCTATCATTGTGAATAGTTAGCTAAAGAAGGTTCAAGATAATTTTTATAATAGAACTTATAAAATTCTCGCTCTTTATCTTAATATTCTTCAAATTTCTTAAAGTTGAGACCCTGGTGAAAGAGGATGAAGTGATATTGGAACAATTTGATAAAATTTCCCTATGGGAGAATTAATAAAACCCTATTAACATTAGTAAGTTTTCCAAAATTGATAAGAGGATGATGGAAATTTTCTTGAACCAAAGAAAATACAATGCAATAGTTATAAAATAATGGATTAAAGATGTTACTGATTGGTGTAACAAGGTTTGGAACAATGCATTGGATATTGTAAAGGATTGCATCAATACTTACCCTGAGGATATTGAAAGGGCATTATCTCTGGTTATATGCTTACAAGGTGTAGAATTACACAGACATAAAGATAAAGAACTAATTGAAGCCCTCTTTGAATGGGCCATAAAAGACATTCATGAATGTTTTCACACCCCATATGAATACATGAATTCCATTTCTAAGTTCACTCAGAAATATAGGATAAAGAAAAGGGATGTACTAAAAAGAATCGGGTAATGACACATCAACTTGAGTAACATCAATCTAGTGCATTTGTCTCAAATCCAAAGATATTCACCCACTAAAATGAATTACTCAAAAGTAAAGAGAGTAAAATAGATATCATAAGAACTGGGAGTGACCCAAGTCTATTGGATGATGAATGATTAAATCAAGCGTCCTCATCAACAACCTCAATAACATAGCTTTTCTTTAGAAATCGGATCTCATCTCTTCAAACATATTTTACTTCATTTTATCTTTCATGGTTTATTTCAAGCAAACAATTATAAACATTTGAATATTATTTTTAAAGAATTTATCTATATAGATTAATCTCATCAAGGAGAGGGGGGTTGGTCGATCTACAAAAAGGGCGAAAAATAGGTTTTGAAGGAACTCGTATTGTTATCAACTTTTTTGAATCAATTGTTGAAAACTTGGAAACTCTTAAGAAAAAATATTTTGTGCCATGGTATTTTGTATGTGACATATTATTATGTTCATTTATGTTTTTTATTGAAGTACAAAATATTAATTTAATAAATTGTTTTCCTTCGATGAATATTAACATATTTATTTTGATTTTATAATTGAAATAACTATTTGTATCTTTGGCACTTAAATCAATTAACTTTTTGCTCAATATTCATGCTTCACATTACAAATTTATGTTGCTAGTGATATAGATTTAGATGTATATGTTAGTTATATGTATTGCATTAGGATCACATGTGAATATTGTAACAAAACCTCAAAACACAAATTTTCCCTAGTTCTCTCATCAGAGCACGAACTCCATGGGTGGCTTGTCTAAGCCCACATTTTAGTCACAAGGACTACCACATTAAAAATTTGCTTTTGTTTCACAGGTATGAATTTGGGTATTCGCCTCTCTCCTTATTTTGGTCACAACAAGCTTCCCATACATCAGTAATTGGAATGACCTTAAATAACGATAGTCATTACGATAATTAGATTGGATTAGTGTTGGTTTAGTTGTTTAGATTAATTTATGTAATTAGTGTAAGTTAGTATAGGTACAGGAAACCAGACCATATACTAATGAGGGCTGCCATATCAAACTAGTAAGGGTCTAATTGGGGCTTCGATTAGATGGTATCTCCCCGTTGCGGGCGAGAATTTTCCTATATATCAATAGAACCATAATACACCAACCCCTTAAGACATTATGACCCCAAACACACTAACTTATTGATAGACTTTAACCCTTTACTCTTGCAACCTTTCATGTAATCATCCCTTAACACCTTATGATCTTAAACACATTAACCCCCTAATATACATAAACACAATTTATATGACCCTAAATATAGTATATCCTCTAATACCCATGAATATTGACATGATCAATCCTCAACATAATTACCCCTTCACCTAGTATGACCCAAAATACATTAGCCCTCTAAGACACTATGAACTTAAACACACTAACACCTTGATACACTTTGACCCTTAAATTGTAACAACCCCTAGTTGATTTTCCATGTAAATAAAATAAGACCAAGGTCATGGGACACGTATTCCAAGTTGAATATTGGGAAAAAAACTTTAGTGGGCATCACTTGTAGATTAATAATGGCTATGGAAATTGGCAAAGGCATTAGCAAAGGAAAAGTTGCAATGATTGGCATTTAATTATGAAAATAAAGGAAAATAGGAGAAAAGGTATGTGATGAGACACAAATTTGCATGCAAGGGAAAATGAAGAAAATAAAGGCATGGATGATAAAAAGGATTCAGAGAAACAATTGCTAGCTTTTAACAATTTGGAGTTGAGCACACTCTCATTATGTAATACTCTTGCACACTTAGATCATTCTTAGAGCATGCTTGGAACATTCTAGCATTCACTCGAATTAGAGAAAGAAAACAAAGGAAAGCAAGAAACCGCAAGGAGATAGTTGGATCAACAACTACAGCTAGATTTCTTTGCAGGTAACATGTTGCATGTATGATCTCCTTGTTTGTTTTTGGATGCATGATATATGCATGTGATTATATAGTTATGTATTGTCATTAGCAAGGAGATTTTCCAGGATTGACAATGGTTTTAGCCTTGCCTTGTCATTTCCTCGATAACCATGGTGTTATGGGTTTCCCACTTTTTTTCCTGATTGGTTCTTAGGTTCCCTGTGGTTTTGGATTAGAATAAACGATTTGTATGCCCTGGAGCAACTTGGGTTGAGTTACTAGTTCTTGGAGCTTGTAGGATGGGACAAACGCTCTGGAGCCTTATGGGTTGAATTACCAGTCTATGGAGCCGTGGGTGAGAAAAGTGCTCTGGAGCCCTGATTTAGTTGTGAGTTAAGTTACTAGTTCCAGGAGCCCTGGACAACTTGTGTAGAGACCAATCTGGTTGATGTTAATGATTTCTGGACTATAGAGGTAAAATCATTATGGTTGAGGGTTTAGGTGGTTTGGCCTCTAGAACCTTTCGTTGGTTTTGTTTTGGTTTAACCCTTATGATCCCACATTCATGGTTGGAATATAGCGCGGGGGTGATTAGTTGAAAGAGAGATTTGGTTCAGCCTCATCGATGGTAGGGTGGTAGGTTGAAGTCCCTGACTTGGTTGGCATTTTCATATGTTAATATGACATATTTTCATATTGTGATCTATGAGCAATTGTATTGATTATGATGATGATTTTATGGTTTTTTTTTTGTTATATGATGTATTTTATCTATGGTTCTTGTCATGTTTGACAAGTTATTGAATGGTTGATGAATGCATAGGCTAACAAAGGTTGTTGCAACTAGTTAGAGAGGCTAGGATCCTTCTTGGTGATTCTTAGATGAAGTTCAGAAGTTTATGATCAGATATGCATTCATGACCTATAGCTCATATGTTTATCATATGTTTGAAGAAATTTTTATCATGGAGTAGGCATGTTTAGGTCAATTTTTTGCTTGAGTTTTGATTGATTAGGATTGTCATTACTTTTGATTGCATTCTACAAAGTTACAGGTAGTTCTGGGTAGTGGTCTAGATGCTAGCCTAAAAAAGTGGCTTAGATCTTGGAACCATTGGCACTGAAGTCAGGAATTTTGGTCATAATTATATGGAGGCAGGCCTATGCATGCGGTTGGGACCTCATAACCGCACTAATGTTGTGTTGTGCATGCAGTTGGGGAGTTTCCCTAGTGAAACAGAGCTCCATATCAGAGATTGACCACCTGGGGTGGTTTGCAACCTCCTGAGTAGTTTTTGGTCGCTTAGGGATGTCAGTTTGTTTTCAGTTTGTTGGGGCCACTTCCATAATTGGAACTTGGAGGTCGAGTCATATCATAGTGACACTCATCTCGTGTTTACCCTAGCGATCTTGTAAAAGTGGGTAAATGTGGGGTGGCATTGTTACAGGGTGGTATCATAGCTTCCATGTTCAAGCACTTGGATTGGATGGGCTTAATGCATATGGTTATGCATGCATGTTAGTTTTCAATGTGTTTCTTATGCATGCATTGTGATTGTTATGGTTATCTTGCATAGTAGGTCATCCACGCATCGTGGTGGCCATTATTGCAATTTGTGTCATCACGATGATGTTGGTGTGTTATGAGGTTGAGATAATGATATGTTGGTCTCGTTATGTATATATATTGTGATAATATGGATTGATTGTGAAAACGATATATCCTCCAATAAACTTCATAGAGGTATGATTTTGATTATGTTCATATTTTGTTTATCTAATGACATTTTTGTAGTAGGTAGAAGATCATATATGACGAGTAGAATGGTGGATTACAATTCACATGAATCTCCTTATAGATCAGTTAAGTAGTAAGGAGATGAGTATTCTCTTGATATAGAAGATATATTGATAATTTTGAAGGCATAAATCAGAAGCTATAAGGTAGAAAATAACAAGTCAATTAAGTCATAGGAAAGACTTGTCAGAGCTTAGAAAAAGAAAGCAAAAGTTAATGCAATGATCCTTCAAATCTTTTCAGATTTTTCAGAAGCAGGGACAACTGAGGATCAATGATGGATAGGATGAAAGTAGTAATGGAGCATATGGTAGTAGGTCTCAATCAAGATAAATGTTGGATTGGGATGATACAGTAAGAGGTGGCAGATGGTTTGATACACCTGGTAGGAGAGGTAGTGTTCAAGGATTCTATTTTAGTTCTGGTTTTGAGAGACATCATCATCATTACTGTTAGCATCCTTATAGGACGAGTGAAAAGTAGAATTTTCCAGAGGATTTCAAGAAAGACAAGCCTCCTACTTTTGATGGGGATGTGAAGAAACCAGAAGATACAGAAGCATGGCTACTTTGGATGAAGAAGTTCTTCGAATTGTATGATTATTTAGAGAATATGAAAGCTAGGACAGTGATCTGCAGTCTCAAGGGAAAAGCAAATATCTTTTGGGAAGATGTAAAGTGTGTCAGAGACATCAAGGCAGAGGAGTTGAGTTGGCATGAGTTTAAAAGACTCTTAAGGAAGAAGTACTTGTCCGAGAGATATTATGATGGAAAGGCCAAATATTTCTATGAGTTGAAGATGAGTTCTATGATAGATGGAGTACATAACTAAGTTTTTGGATTTGTTGAGGTATGTGCCATATATTAAGGATGAGAAGACAATGGTCCAAAAGTTCATCAGTGGATTTCCTTTCGCAATTAAAGATGAGAATGAGTATGATGAGACTCAATCATTGGAGGAAGTCATTGGGAAGCTAAATCATTCTTGTGAGAAATCTAAGCACAATTTTGAGCCTAAGCAGGATTGGAAAGGTAATGATAAGACTAAATGAAAGTGGGCTAAGAAGCGAGGAAGACCTTAGGATGCATGTGATAAGGAGAACATGGCACCTTATAAGAAGTTCAATGCAATTGAAAAAGGACATGGATTTTAGTCTGAGGAGCAGAATAAGGGTGATGGAAAGAAGCTTTTGTAGTGTTGGACTTGTGGTGGAGATCATCACATAAGAGATTGTCCATCACACTAGGGTGGCAAGCCTTAAATTTATAGTGCTCATGAGGCACAAACAGTTGGGGATGTTAGGCAGAGTATTCCTCAGATTTATGCAGCAGTGGATAATCAGAAGGTTAATCATCAGACATCCATTATCGAGATGGAATGTAAGCTTTGTGATCAAATTGTTTCCATTTTAAATGACCTTGGATCTAACTATAGTTATATCAATCCTAACCTAGTGGATAAGTGTTGCTTGAATAAAGAAGTTCATGCAAAATCTTTGTTGGTGTAGTTGGCTACAGGGACCGAGAGAAGAGTTCATCATTGGGTCAGATCTTGTGCATTTGAGTTAAATGGTATGTCTACATGGACACGTCTAAGTGTGCTTCCTTTGGGATTATACACTATGCTTTTGGGAATGGATTGTTTTTTCATTCACAAAACTAAGGTAGATTGCTATGAAAAGGCTATTGAGTGCCTAAAAGATGATAGAGAAAGGAGAATCTTGCATGGAAAGAAGATGCCTGCATCGCTGAGAATGGTTACAGTTATGCAGGCAAGGCCTAGTTGTGGGAAAGGATGTGTATTGTTTGCAATTCATATTTCCAGTGACAAAGGGAAGGATGTTGAGGATGGTGAAGTCCCGAATAGGTATCATGTTTTGCAACAGTTTCTGAATGTGTTTCCTGCAGATATTTCAGAGTTGCCTCCTCATAGAGAGGTGGACTTTTCTATTGAGTTTGTGTTAGGATTAGCACTAGAATCTAAGGCACCTCACAGGATGAGTACTCCAGATTTGGTGGAATTTAAGTTGCAGTGTAAGGAGGTGCTTGATAAGGGATACATAAGACCAACTATATTGCCTTGGGGTGCACTAGTATTGTCTGTAAAGAAGGATGGTACTCTCAGGTTGTGAATTGATTATAGGTAGTTGAATACGGTGACTATCAAGAACAGGTATCCATTGTCAAATATTGATATGAGATCAGGATATCATCAGATGCGTATCAAGAAGAAGACATCTACAAGGCTGCATTCTATGAGAATTATGATTTTGTGGTGGTTCCTTTTGGTCTTACTAGTGCACCAACCACTTTCATGTTTTTGATTAACAATGTGTTGAATCCTTACCTAGACAGGCTTGTGATAGTGTTTGTTGATGATATATTGATATTCAAAGAATGAGGAAGAGCATGCAGAGCACCTAGCAATAGTCATATTGAGACTGTTGAGAGAGCATCGATTGTATGCCAAGCTTAGCAAGTGCAGTTTCTTTCAGTCTCAGGTTCATTTCTTAGGGCAAGTTGTTTCCAAGGAAGGCATAACAGTGGACTAGGAAAAGATTAAAGCTACCATGGAGTGGCCAACTCCTAGGAATGTGGATGAGGTTAAATCATGCATGGTACTAGCGGATTATTACAGGAAGATCATCAGGAACTTCTCACATATTTGTTATGTTATTTTACCTTTGCAGAGAAAGGGAAAGAAGTTTGAATGGACAGAGGAATGTGCAATTACTTTTGAGCAGTTGCAGCATTTTCTTACAAATGCTCCAATCTTGAAGATTACATATCCAGATAAAGAGTTTGTAGTTTGTACAGATTCTCTCTAGGAAGGACTTGGTGGATTCATGATGCACGAAGGATAAGTGGTATGTTATGAGTCAAGAAAGTTGAATAAGCACAAGCAGAACTATGTGACTCATGATTTTGAGCTGGCAGCTATCATTGATGCATTGAAGATGCGGATACATTATCTTCTTGGTAGGAAATTTGTTCTAATGAGTGATCATAGTGGGTTAAGGTGCTTGTTTGATCAACCTAATCTAGATTCCAAGCAAGCTAGATGGTTGGATACCCTGAGCGAGTTTGACTTTGAGATCAGGTCCATTAAGGGCAAGGAGATCATGGGTGAAAATGCTCTCAATAGGACAGTGCAGATGAATCATATTTCAGTTATGAGCTCTTATGGCATGGATTTACAGGAGTTGATCTTGCAGGCAGGGCAACATGATGAAAGGTACCAACAATTGAAGTAGATATTGTAGCAATAGGGTAAAGGTGATAGGGATGAGGAGTATCACCTCGTAGCATATCGCATAGTTAGATTTAGGAAAAGGATTTATGTGCCAAATAACAATGAGATCAAGAAGCTTATGTTGAGGGAGTTTCATTTCAAGCCATATTCAGGTCACCCAGGACATCAAAAGACTTTGACAAGTGTTGATAAGATCTATCATTGGCCGAACTTGAAGAAAGAGGTTTGTTGCAATCTTCTTAGACTGTCAATAGGTGAAAGAAAAGTGTAAGCATCCTAGGATATCATTTCCATGGACTTCATTACAGGTTTTTCGAGGACATCGAGACATCATGATTCCATCATGGTTGTGGTCGGCAGGCTGAGTAAGGTAGCTCACTTCATTTCAGTGAAATCTACATCAGCTAGTGAGGTAGCTTAGATCTTCATCAGAGAGATATTGAGATTTCATGTTGTTCCCAAGTAATGCAAGAGCATCTGGACTTAGCCAGCAATGTGAAAGTTTGTTCACGTTTTGTGGCTAAACAAGTTGAATTTCACTGACCTGAGTGGTCAAAAGTCATTTTTTACCGAGAGGGTTGGTCTCTCAAGAATTGAGTTGTATTTCATTATTGTAATAAGTAGAAATTGTCTTATTTTAGATCCAAAGATAAGTTGTTAGCATAGGTGTGTGATAGATCTGGAAAATAGAGATTTGACTGTTAGATTGTTTAAAAATAGGGATTGAGTAGTTAGAGTGGGATTCGATTGATAAAAAGGAGGAAAATGTAATGTGGAAGGATTGGTAAAGAGGAAGAAGGATTGAGGAAGCGAGAGTCGGGTGACAGAGTGAGGAATTCCATATTGAACAGAGGTCTTTTAAATTGTTGTAATCGAGCCAAAGGGCGAGACTTTGTAACCATTTTTATAATGAATAATTAATGTCGTGTGTATGTTTATATATCGATTCTATGTGAAATTTCAGTTTGGCCTTTGTTTCTTTGTATTTGGGATAGAGTCAAATATTTCTCTTTTTTCATGCTTACGATATAAAACACAGAGCTAACGGAAATCACAGGTCTTTAGTGTGATTAACATTTTTTATGCCCACTTAAATCCCAATCGTTGGATCACCCATATCGCATCGCAAATAAACACTGGTATGTGGTCAGAATGTAGGACTTAGGAAGTTGCGAAGTGTGATCGCCGAAATATCGCATCGCAACATTTCAGTTGGAAAAGAACTGGGCCTCAAAACATTTGTGTGTTATGCGATGCGAAGTTTGAATAAATCACATCACAATATATTCAAAGGGGAAAGCATTGGGCTGAAAACCTTTGCGACTTGCGATTATGCAATACAATATGGACCGTTGCATCTAAGGCGAGACGATCTACGAAGAATCGCGAGTTATTCTATTAAAAAGGGGAAATATCAGTGTTGGCTACTTCAAAGGTGGAAATCAAAGTAGCTCAGCGAAGGGTTGAATAATAAAGGAGATAGCAAACGTGGGGCGATTGTTGATATTTCTCAAAACAATTGATTCCTGCATCATTTGTGGTATCAGAGCATAGAGAGATTAAGGTTGATTACAGTAAACATGCCACCAAGGAGAGGAGTTAGCAGTGGTCGAGGAAGACCGGAAGCAAATGCAGTTCTGCTGGAGGAGATCTGAAGTCTACGTAAGAGGATGGAAATAATTGAGAGTGCTCAGAGAAGAACACCTGATGAAGGGGATGACAGTGCTAAAGAAGAATCTTCTGAGGAAGAAGAAGAGGAGGAAAATGAAACTACCTGAGCTATTAAGATGCTGGCGAAAGTAGGAGGAAAACCAAAGGTGGAAATTCCTACATATGAAGGGAGTCTCAATGCAGAAGAGCTAATGGATTGGATTAGGTCATTAGACAAATATTTTGACTATGAAGAGGAAGTTGACGACAAGAAGAAGGTGAAATTTACAGTTACCAGATTGAAGGGTCATGCATCTATTTGGTGGGACGAACTACAGACATCCAGAACAAGGAAAGGAAAGTCCAAGATCAAGCAATGGGACAAAATGGTAAGTAAGATGAAATCCAAATTTATGCCTAAAGATTATCAGTTAAATCTTTTTAAACAGTTGCAGAATTTAAGGCAAAAAGGAATGTCTGTAAAAGAATACACAGAAGAGTTTTATAGATTGATTATTAGAGCAGGACATGTAGAAGATGACATGGAAAAGGTAGCCAAATATATCAATGGCTTCCGATATGACATACAAGACGAGAACAGTGTGTTAAGTCTGAAGACTATTGAGGATGCCTATCAAGCAAGTTTAAAGGCATAAGGGAAGATGTTGAGAAAACAAAATTAGAGGAATAGAGGAAGAAGCTCAATAAGAGATAGAGGAACTACCAGACCAAGGGTACAACAACATCAGCATGAAGCAGGCAGTTCAAGTAGTAGATCACCACATAGAGGGGATTTTAATAGAGGAAGATCTTCACCCAAAGGAAGAGGTCGAGGAAGAGATATTCGGTGCTGCATGTGGAGAATGGGGACATGTGTCATGGGATTGTCCTCATAATAAAACAGCAAGTCAGAGGAATGTAAATGTGGTTGAGTCAAAGCCAGAAACACCTCGACTTATGGAAAAGGAAGAACCCCCTGAAATAGGAGAATCCCTGTTGTTGAGAAGGACATTGCTTAAGACAAAGAAAGAGATTGAAGAAATAGCGCAGAGGAAGAATTTATTCAGAGCTACCTGTAAATCCAAAGGTAAGTGTTGTAAAGTAATAATTGATAGTGGAAGCACTGATAACCTTGTTTTTACAGAGACGGTGGACAAGATCAGACTAGCGAAGACAATACACCCTACTCCTTACAAACTATCGTGGTTGCAGAAGGGACATCAGATTATTGTGACAAAACAATGCAAGGTTGAAATACAAATTGGTACATATAAGGTTGTAATATTATGCGATGTAATGCCAATGGATGTATGCCATGTATTGCTGGGAAGACCGTGACAATTTGATAGGAAAGTTATTCATGATGGGAGAAAAAACACTTATACTCTGGAGAAGGATGGAAATAAACATACATTGCTGCCATTAAAGGATGACGTTGTCAAAGGAGCACCTGGAAATAGTGTTATGTTGATGAGCAGAAAAGAGTTGTTGCAAGAGATTAGGAATGGTGAAGAAATGCATTTTGTTGTCATAGGGAGACCGAAGGTAATTTTAACTTCCACAAACTTAGATGATTTACCTTAAGAAATCAAAACTCTATTAAATGAACAATGGATTGTATGAGTGGTTAGTGATGCCTTTTGGACTGACTAATGCACCTAGCACGTTCATGAGATTGATGAATGAAGTCTTGAAGGAATATGCAGGCAAGTTTGTGATTGTTTATCTTGATGATATTCTAGTTTTTAGTAAAAGTAAGGACGAACATCTAGAGCATCTTAATTTGGTTTTAAGAACTCTACAGATGGGGAAACTACTAATAAATCTGAAGAAATGTAGTTTCATGAAAGAAGAATTAATTTACTTGGGATTTGTATTTGCTAATGAAGGATTGAAAATGGATCCAGAGAAATTCCAAGCAATTTGAAACTGGCTTATTCCCATAAATATATTTGAGGTAAGAAGCTTCCATGGTCTTGCAAGTTTTTACAGAAAGTTTATCAGAGGTTTTATTCAAATTTGTGCACCATTTCTTGAAACAATTAAGGAGACCAATCAGACGTTCAAGTGGACAGAAGCAGCAGACAGGAATTTTAAATTTTTGAAGAGGAAAATCACGGAGGAACTGATTTTAGCTTTTCCTGACTTTGAAAAAGTATTTCAAGTTGAAATAGATGTTAGTGGAGTTACAGTTGGCACAGTTCTGAGTCAGGAACAAAGACCGATAGCATACCTCAGTGAGAAATTGAATGAAGCGAAGAAGAAGTATTCTTCTTATGATAAAGAGTTTTACACTATTGTACAAGCCTTGAAAAAATGGAGACATTGTTTGCTGCCAAAGGAATTCATATTGTATTCGGACAATCATGCATTACAGTTCATAAATAACCAACTGAAATTGAACCAAAAACATGCCAAGTGGGTAGAAGTTTTGCAGGGCTTTACTTTTGTGATAAAGCACACAAGTGGTAAGTTGAATAAAGTCGTTGATGCATTGAGCAGGGTAAGTTTTATTGTGAAAGAATTCAAAGTTGGTGTTGTAGGATTTGAAGAAATGATTGAAATGTACAAAGATGATGTCGATTTTAAAGATATCTATACAGCAGTTCAAAATCCAATAGTTCATAACAGAAGTCAATGGTTAGATTATCTCATCCAAGGAGGCTTATTGTTTAAAGGCAACAAGTTGTGTATTCCCAAATGTTCTATGAGGGAAAACATAATAAAGGAAAAACATAGTGGAGGATTATATGGTCACTTTGGACAAGATAAAACCTTTGCTCAGGTGAATTCTTTTTAGTATTGGCCAAAAATTCACACTAATGTTAAGAGATTTGCTGAGAAGTGCAGGATATGTCAGCATGCTAAGGGGAGAAATCAGAACACAGGATTGTATCAACCATTGCCAATACCAGATCGACCGTGGGATGCAGTTAGCATGGATTTTGTTTTGGGATTACCAAAAACTCAAAGAGGGAATGATTCCATTTATGTTGTGGTAGATAGATTTTCCAAGATGGCACATTTCATTACTTGTAAGAAGACTAGTGATGCAACACATATAGTTAATCTTTTTTTTTTGGCAGAAATTGTAAGATTACATGGATTTCCTATAAGTATTATGTCTGATAGAGATACAAAGTTTGTAGGGCATTTATGGAGAACTCTTTGGAAGGAACTAGGAGCTAACCTCAGTTTCAGTTCAGCATACCACCCTCAAACAGATGGACAGACCGAAGTAGTAAACAGGAGCTTCGGAAACATATTGAGAAGTTTAGTGTATGAAAATTCTAAGTAGTGGGATTTAGCACTAGCTCAAGTTAAATTTGCTTATTGACACTCCAAGCCGAAGCACTAGAATGAGTCCATTTTATATTGTTTTTGGAATGAATCCAAGAGGTGTGTATGAGCTCAGAAATTTGGGTAAACAGGAGATAAGAAGTGCAAAAGTTGAAGAGTCTGCAGAACATATCCAAAGACTACAAGAAGATGTCAAAGGCATATTATAGGAAAGCAGTGGTAAATACAAACAAAGAGTAGATATGAAAATAATAGAGAAAGAATTCCAAGTGGGAGATTTAGTGATGGTATATTTGAGAAAATAAATATTTCCTACTAAGACTTACAATAAACTAAAAAGGAAAAAGATAGGACCATGTAGAATTGTAAGAAAGTTTTCAACTAATGCATATGAAATTGAATTGCCAGAAGGGATTGGAATATCACCTATTTTCAATATTGTAGATTTGTATATATGCAAAGGGATAGAGACAAAGCTACAGGAGGAAACTATAGAAGATGAAGTTCAAACCTTGAACTGGGAAGGACAAATGCCAAAGACTGTTAAGAAAGAAGTGGAAGCTGTTTTGGAGAAAAGAGTATCCAAAAGAACTAGAGGACATATTTATTTTCAATATCTAGTCAAATGGAAAGGACAGCCAATGGAGGATGCTAGCTGCTTTACTACAGCAGAGTTGCAAAAGTATGGAGTAAGCCCTGAAAGTCTAAAGGATGATTCTTTTCTTCCCCAAGAGTCTGATGTAGGAGCATCTAGACTTACCCAGCAATGTGAAAGTTTGTTCACATGGTGGCTAAACAAGTTGAATTTCACTAATCTAGGTGGTCAAAAGTTAGTTTTTACCGAGAGGGTTGGATCTCTCAAGAAATGAGTTGTATTTAATTATTATAATAAGTAGAAATTGTCTTATTTTAGATCCATAGATAAGTTGTTAGCATAGGTGTGTGATAGATCTGGAAAATAGAGATTTGACTATTAGATTGTTTAAAAATAGGGATTGAGTAGTTAGAGTGGGATTCGATTGATAAAAAGGAGGAAAATGTAATGTGGAAGGATTGGCAAAGAGGAAGAAGGATTGAGGAAGCGAGAGTCGGGTGACAGAGTGAGGACTTCCATATTGAACAAAGGTTTTTTAAATCATTGTAATCGAGCCGAAGGGCAAGGCTCTGTAACCATTTTTATAATGAATAATTAATGCCGTGTGTATGTTTAGATATCAATTCTGTGTAAAATTTCATTTCGGCCTTTGTTTCTTTGTATTCGGGTTAGAGTCGAATATTTCTCTATTTTCATGCTTACTATATAAAACACAGAGCTAACAAAAATCCCAGGTCTTTAGTGTGATTAACATTGTTGATGCCCACTTAAATCCCAACCGTTGGATCACCCAGATCGCATCACAAATAAACACTGGTATGTGGTCGGACCGTAGGCCTTAGGAAGTTGCGAAGTGCGATTGCCGAAATATCGCATCACAAAAAGCCTTGTGTTATCGGACCTGGTTGTGTAACATTGCGGTTTGCGATTGCGATACATCGCATCGCAACATTTCAGTTGGAAAAGAATTGGACCTCAAAGCATATGCGTGTTATGTGATGTGAAGGTTGAAATAAATCACATCGCAATAATTCAAAGGGGAAAGTGCTAGGCCGAAAACCTTTGCGACTTGCTATTATGTGATATAATATGGACCGTTGGATCTAAGGCGAGACGATCTACTAAGAATCGCGAGCGGTTCTATTAAAAAGGGGAAATATCAGTGTTGGCTACTTCAAAGGTGGAAATCAAAGTAGCACAGCAAAGGGTTGAACAATAAAGGAGATAGAAAATGCGGGGCGATTGTTGATGTTTCTCAAAACAATTGATTCCTGCGTCACCAAGAAGATCATATCAAACAGAGAGGGTCAACAGGATACTTAAGGACATGGTGAGGATGTATGTCATGCATTAGCATAGGAATTGGGAGGAGTATATTCCACTAGTAGAGTTTGCATATAATAATGGGTATCAAGAATCCTTGAGGATGAGTCCGTTTGAGGCTCTTTACGAGCAGATTTATAATATTCTTATCAGCTAGAGTGTTCCAATGAACAAGGTATTGATTGGATCGGATGTGTTGGCTGAGGTGGAGAAGGAAATGCAGGTTATTAAAAGGAATTTAAAGGCAGCATAGGATAGGAAGAAGATTTATGGAGATCATCATAGAGCATTCAAGGAGTTTCATGTTGGGGATCATGTGTACTCATGCATCAAGCTGAAGAGGAGAGTTTTGAGGATTGGGTCACGTGCCAAGTTGGCACCTCAGTATTGTGGGCATTTTGAGATCCTTGAGAGGATTGGATCAATGTCCTACCGACTTGCACTAGCACCAATAGTGAAAGTCCATGATGTTTTTCATGTTTCATTGCTTAAGAGATATGTCAATGATGTTGATCATGTGATTGATTATTTTTATTGTAGGTGGAACCAGAGGGAGAGTTCCAACCAAAACCTTAGTGCATTTTTCAATGGAAATAGATCATGCTATAGAACCGAGCAATCAGGCAAGTTAAAGTGCAATGGAAGCACTTTATGCCCGATAAAGCTATATGGAAAATGGCTAATCAGATGTGGGCTTTGTATCCTTCCTTATTTGTTGATTGAGTATATGGTTTGGTTATATTTTTTGGTTATATATGTGTGTGTGTGCGTGTGTGTTGTAACTATTGCAATGAGTAACTGATATTGAAGGTGGACACCCAACGCGTAGTGTGCGGGCTCTGGAGCGTAGCGCGCACCCAACGCGTAGTGCCCGACCAATTTTGCACTGCAGAGACTGCCCTGCCGCGTAGCGCGCAGGTGCAGTCACCAAATTCACCCAGTTTCACACTAAATCGCCTTTCACACTTGCTCTTGGAGTCTTGGAGGGAAAAGAATTACAAAGTGAGGAGAGAGGGGCTTTTATACGCTTGATTTAAATTTATTTCCCCTCAAACCCACTTTATAATGTTTATGCAATGACACTCTATAAAACTAATTGCTGCTGACTTGTGGTTTCCTTTTTGTCATGAAATTGGTTGAAATGATGCTTTTTCTTGAAAATTTTTGCAGGGATAGCTTCTGAGGAGTCTTGGCAAAGGAGACCAAGGCCGCATGCCGACTTCTGGAGAATTTGAATTTTTTTCAAATTTTTACAAAAATGAGAAAATGACCTTGCCTTCAAAACCAGATTTTTTGAACTCAAGGTCAAAATTAGCTATACAATATGAAATCATCTGAAGTGATGCTTTGATGGACATCCCTCTGGCCTGCTGGGCATTTATTGACCTCATAAGACATGACCTCAAAA
>APFE030340968.1:5520-18339 GCA_000404065.3 Pinus taeda
CTCCACATGACAACTATCGATGGATAAGGTCATAGAGGAGTACGAGGACATCTTCACCTCCCCCATAGGGGTTCCTCTGCACTGTCAGGTCAAGCACTCCATCGATCTGACCCCAGGTGTGCCACATCCCAGTGGACCAATCTATCAGCACTCATTTCTAGATAAAGATGAAATCAAGAGGAAGATTGAAGATCTGCTACAGAAAGGTCACATCCGTCCAAGTTCATTGCCATGTTGGTATAGAAGAAGGATGGGACTTGGAGACTCTATATTGACTATCGGGCGCTGAACAAGATCACTATCCATAATAGGTACCTGATCACATAGATTGATGACCTCCTGGACCAGCTAAAGGGGGTAAAATATTTCAACAAGATGGATTCGAAGTCAGGATATCACCAGGTACCAATTGAACCCTCCGATGTGTGGAAGACTGCCTTCAAAGCCAAGGAGGAACTTTTCAAATGGTTGGTTATGCCTTTCAGATTGACGAATGCTCCTACAACCTTAATGAGGCTAATGGATGACATCTTATGGCCATTCACCAACTCATTTGTAGTGGTATACTTGGATGACATCATAATCTTCAGCTAGAGTTGGCAAGAGTACCTCCGCCACACTCGACAAGTTCTCAAAACGCTACAGCAACACAAGTTATGTGCCAATTTGGAGAAATTAACTTTTGGCATTACCCAAGTTCAGTATCTGGGATACAGAATTGATGAACAGGTGGTGGATGTGGATCCAGCCAAGATCCAAGTCATTCGAGATGCCCATCTCCAACCACTCTAATAGAGCTCCGCAACTTTCTAGGTCTTCCCAACTTTTACCGCAGGTTCGTGTTGGGATTTTCTCATATCACATGGCCCTTGAGTCAAGTCACCAAGGGAGGAGAGAAAGCAAAATTCTTTTGGTCTAAATCTCAATAGAAGGCATTCATAGAGTTGAAATATCACCTCTGCTCGACACAGTGCTCGCATTACCATACTTGCAACAACCATTTGAGGTCGAGATAGATGCCTCTAACTATGCTATTGTGGTAGTCCTTACTCAACACGGGCATCCAGTGGCCTATCATAGTGAGACACTTTTAGACACAGTCTGGAAGTATCCCACTTATGACAAATATATGTATTCCATTGTGTAGGTCTGCCAATAATGGAAGCATTACATTTTATGGAAGGAAACGATCATCCACACACACCACCGACCCCTGTAGTTCATATAGACCCAAGGGAAATTGCAGAATGATCGCCATCAGAAGTGGTCCAGATACCTGCAACAGTTCCATTTGAATATCAATTATAAGATCAGAAACACCAATAATGTTGCAGATTGCCTCAGTCAACCACCGATCATGGAGTTAACCACCGTGCTCAACTCTTGGGGGCACGAGACTTCTGATTGGTGACTTCTCGACAAAAGCAACCTAGAATTTAGCCACACATACTAGAGACTCTTGGATGGTCAGCATGTTCCCGATTTTCACCTCCAGGATGCCCTGTTATGCCACCTGGTTCACCTTTGTGTTCCTTTAAGCAAGTGTGCCAAGATGATTTGAGAAGCATACTACAGTCGGGTTGTTGGGTATTTCGGGGTCGAGGAAATGGTGACAGTACTGTAAAAGTATTTCTATTTGCCGAATCTTCAATAGGATGTCAGGAAGTACATCAAGTCATGCACTGCCTGTGCCATTTCCAAACCGACTGTGAAGAAGTAAGGCCTCTATACCTTGCTGCCTACCCCTAGTCGACCTTTGGAATCCATCTCCATGGATTACATTTCATACCTTCCTTCCACTAAGCATGGAAATGACTGTGTTTTTGTGGTTGTTGACAGGTTCTCGAAGATGGCCATTATGGCGGCTTGCAAGAAGAATATCACAGTAGAAGCCACTGCTAAACTCTTCTTTGAGCAAGTGTGGGTACACTTTGCGATCCCACAGTTTATCATCTCAGATCATAATAGTAGGCTCCTGAGTACATTTTGCTCCAGGGTCTTTTCGATGTTGGACACCAAACTCACTATTTCCACAACCTTCCATCCTCAAACTGATGGCCAGACAGAGGTTGTCAATAGGATGATCATACACATTCTACCCATGTACAACTCAAAGAATAAACACACATGGGATGAGAGCCTCCCCTATGTTTAGCATAGCTACAACCAGGGTCTCCACAGCTCGACTGGTGACAACCCTTTTTAGGTGGGCTTGGGATTCTAGCCACTATGTCCCATTAATGTGGCCATGCCATTTGCATCTACTCACATAGATTCGGATCATGTCCAGTCCAAAACAGATAAGGCAAACAAATTCATTGAGAACATCCAACATATTCACCAATAGGTCCATGACTTTCTGGAGAAATCAAATGCCAAGTACAAGCAGTGACATGATCAACATCGGGTGTCACAGAAGTTTCAGGTGGGCGACAAAGTATGGTCGCATTTGCAAAAGGAATGTCTTACCAAAGCCTATCTGAAACTTAGACCACTCTGATATGGTCCCTAAACCATTACCAAGGTTGTGGGAGATAATGAATTTGAGCTCAACATTCCCCCATTCCTTGGCCTACACCTAGTGTTCAATGTGGCCTGCCTTTGACCATACTTTCCACCATTACTAGGTACATCTGACATTGGAGAACAACTCACACCCACGAAGTTAAATCTAGATTGCAATGAACAAGTTACAATTGATCGGATGATGGACACATAGATCAAGCACACTTGCCAGTAGGATATCCTTTTGTATCAAGTTGTCAAAGCAGGCCAACTCCTTCACCATGGCAAATGGCTCACCAGTGGCTAAGTTCAGCAGAATTTTCCTCATCTCATGGAGGAACTCAACACAATGGGGACCATTGCTTGCTAAGAGGGGAGGAATGATCTAGGTGGATATTTGTGGCCACACACCAAGTCCACTTGGACCCCCACCATTGTTTCTTTGATCTTTTCAGTTTCCTTAATTGTAGCACAATTTACTATTTTTAGTAGTTTTTTGGGTCGTGAACTTTCGGAGCTATTTTGAGGCCGTAAATGACGTTTCTTTGGAACACTGGGAGCAACATGGGACCATGGGCCAATGTTTCTCTTTGTAAAGTTGTAGTTCTCAAATAGATCTTTCTAATGAGATATTGTGCACATCAAACAGAGATCATATCCCAAAGTTACAACCTTGGGAAGTTGATGTACCAATTTACCCAAACAGGGCCCACAATTTGGCGTTTCATCTTCTAGGGTTAGTTTTCTAGATGTTTATGGTTTCCCATTGTTTCTCAACAATAAATAGGCCTTCGAGCCTCATTGTAACACAATTCAGAGGCATGTCGTTGCCACATCTCTTCTCAGAGATAAGCTACCATCACCCTAGCTGGTTTATTTCCATTTCTGTTTGTAAGCATAGTTCAGTATTTTACATTAATGAAATAAAGTATTATTTCCACTGCATCTCTATGTTTATGGTTATCTCTGTAGTTATTGCATTCCTGTTTAAATCTGAATCATCTTACGATTTGGCAAGTACATTGTAAGTTAGATAATGATAGAATAATGCACGCACAAGAGAAGCTAGCAGAGGTAAATGCAGTGATACTTTAGAGTTTGTCATATTTGCAATGACAAGGATGATGTTGGATCAACCATGAGCAGGAGGAAAAGGCTAATGGGGCATATGATAGTAGGTCGCATGGTGGTCACATGTTAGATGGTGGTGACATGGTTAGAGATGGAATATTGTTGGACACTCTGGATAGGAGGAGGGACAAAAACATGTACCATTATATTTCTAGTTCTGAAATGCATGATGATCGATATCATTGTCATACATACAAGAGGAGTGATAAGGGATATCTTCTAGATGAGTTTAAGTAACCAAAGGCAGCTACTTTTTATGGATATATGAAGAAATCACATGATTGAGAGGCATGGTTGCTTGAAATGAATAAGTTCTTTAGGTTGCATGATTATTTGCAGAACATGAAAGCCATAGTAGCTAAATTCAATCTCAAAGGTAAAGTAGACATTTGGTAGGGAGATATGAAGAATGTCAGAGGCATACATGAGGAAGATTTTACTTGGAGTGAGTTTGAGAGGCTATTTAAGAAGAAGTATTTTTTAGAGAGATACTTTGATGATAGGGGAAAAGAATTCTATGAGTTAAAGATGTGGTCTATGGAAGATGATGAATACACTAGCAAGTTCTTGGAGCTACTGAGGTATGTACCTTACCTCAAGGAGGAGAAGGCTAAGATTCACATATTCACTAGTGGGTTAACAATGGAATTCAAAAATATGATTGGGTTTGATGAGCCTATATCGTTGGAGGATGTCGTCTGAAAAATAAAGCATTGCTATGAACAACCAAAGTGTGAGTCTGAGACTAAACTAGATTGGAGAGGTAATTCTAAGAACAATGGAAAATGGGACAAGAAATGAGTAAGATGATAGGATTCATGTAATAAACATTATTATGCACCACCTAGGAGGTTCCACGCATTAGATAGAGGACATGGAAATCAATCTGAGGGGGAGAATAAGGAGCCCGTGTGGTGTTGGACTTGTTGAAGAGATCATCACAGGAGGGATTTTCCATGATACCAGTGTGGTAGGCCTAATATATATAGTGCACAAGAGGCGCATATAGTTGGGGATGTGGGGTAGAGTATTCCTCGTATTTATGCGGCTGTGGACAATAGACAAGCAGAGCACCAGGCATCTATTATTGAGAGGATGATAAGATTTGTGATCAAGCTAATTTTATTTTGATTGACCCTAAAACTATTTATAGTTATGTTATTCCTGATTTAGTGGGTAAGTGTGGTTTCAGTAAGGAATTGCATGTAGAATATTGGTTAGTGCAGTTGGCTATAGGTACAAAGAAGAGAGTTCAACATTGGGTAAGAGCTTATGCATTTTATTCAAATGGTATGCCTATCACAGCACACTTGAACGTATTACCATTGCGATCATACAAGATGTTATTTGGAATCGATTGCTTGTATCTTCATAGAACCAAGGTGGATTGTTATGACAAAGCTATTGAGTGTTTGGGTGGAAATGGGAAACCAAGAGTCTTGCAAGGAAAGAAGAAAGCTAGATCAGTTAGGATGATGACATATATGCAAGAAAAGCATAGCTGCAGGAAAGGGTGTGTGTTATTCATACTGAACATTTCTACTAAAAATGGTAACGAACGTAAGGTTGTAGCTATGTTGAGCAGGTACCCAGTTCTACAATAGTTTTAGGATGTATTTTCTAAGGACATTATTGAGTTTCCACCTCATAGTGAGGTAGACGTTTCTCTTGAGTTTGTGCCATGGGTAGCTCAAACATCAAAAGCAGCTTATAGGATGAGCTCACCTGAGTTGTTGGAGTTGAAGCTATAGTTGAAAGAAATGATGGACAAGGGGTAATTAGGCCATGTGTATGACCATGGGGTGCACTGGTATTGTTTGTGAAGAAGAAAGATAGTAGTCCCATATTATGCATTCAATACAAACACTTGAACACAGTGACCATCAAGAAAAGGTATCCGTTATCGAGGATTGATGACTTTTTTAATCAGTTGAAGGGAGAAATAGTGTTCTCTAAGATCAACTTGAGAGCGAGATATCACCAGGCATGTATCAGAAAGGAAGACATTTACAAGACAACTTTCTGGACCAGATATGGGAATTATGAGTTCGTTGTAGTTCCATTTTTCTTAACTAATGCTCCAGCTCTTGATGAATAGTGTGTTGCATCCATAATTAGGTAAATTTTTTAGTATGTTCATTGATCATATATTGGTATTTTTTAAAAATGAGGAAGAGCATGAGGAGCATTTAACATCATTGTTGAGGTAGTTCAGAGAGAATCAATTGTATGCTAATCTCATCAAGTGTAGTTTCTTTCAGACTGAGGTACACTACTTAGGGAATGTTGTCTCCAAGGAGGAAATTACAGTAGATAAATAAAGGATAAGGTCCATCATGGAGTTGGTAGCTCCTAAGAATGTGGATGAGGTGAGATATTTCATAGGGTTGGTAGGATATTATAGGAGGTTCATTAGGAACTTCTCAAATATTTCTTATCCTATGACATCGTTGTAGAGGAAAGGTAAGAAGTTCAAATGGATAGAGGAGTGTGAGGCTAGCTTTGATAAGCTCAAGCAGATATTCACACATGCACTAGTGTTATATTGCAAATCCAGATAAATAGTTTGTAGTATGCAAATATGCTTGCAAGAAGGGGACTTGGTCAAGTCCTTATGCAGGATGGGTAGGTGGTGTGTTATGAGTCACACAAACTAAATTAAGATGAGTAGAATTACCCCATGCATGACCTTGAATTGGCAGCGATTATACATACGTTAAAGATGCCGAGACACTATCTTCTGGGTAGGAGGCTTACCTTGATGATTGATCACAGTGGTTTACGGTACCCATTTGACCAAGTGAATCAGAATGGTAGGTAGGCTCAGTGGTTGGCTATGATTAGCGAGTTTAATTTTGGGATTGTGTACATCAAAGGTAAAGAGAAAAGAGTGGTAGATGCTCTTAGCAGGAGGATACATGTAAATCACTTAGCAACTATGAGCTCCTATGGGACAGACTTACAGGATAGGACCTTGTAGGAAGGTCACGAGGATGTTAGATATATGGAGATTATGTGCAAGTTACAGTGAAGTACTGGTACAAGTACAAATGATTGTAGAGGTATAGGTACAGGTGAAGGTACACAAGATCTGGAATATTGCCTTACAACAGATGGATTGGTTAGATTCAAAGACAAGATATATGTGATGGATAGTAGTGAGCTCAAGAAGGTGATCTTGAGGTAGCTTCATGTGAAACCATATTCAGGTCACCCAGGTTATCGGAAGACAATGACTTTAGTAAAGGAGTTTTATTATTGGTCGTACCTGAAGAGGGATGTAACAAAGTTTGAGGTTAGGTGTTTTAATTCTCAGCGTGTGAAGGAAAAGTGTAAGCACCAAGGTGGACTTCTAGAACCGATTATGATTCCAGTGTGGAAATGGCATATCATTTCCATGGAATTCATCAAAGGGTTTCCGAGGACAGTGATATAACATGATTTCATCATGGTTATTGTGGACAGGTTGACAAAGGTTACGCACTTCATTCCAGTTAATTCTACATTCTCAGATAGCGATGTACCACAGTTACAAGTCAGAGATGTTGTTAGATTACATGGTGTTCCAAAGAAGATTGTGTCAAACAGGGATGCAAAGTTCACTCCCAAGTCTTGGAAGGAGTTGTTTGTAAGTATGGGCACAAATTTCGCCTTCGGTACAACTTATCATGTCCAAACAGATGGACAGATAGATATGGTCAACAGGATATTGGAGGACATGTTGAGGATGTATGTGATGCATCAATAATGAAAGTGGGAATAATATCTTCCACCAGCAGAGTTCTCTTACAACTTTGGGTATTAGCAATCTTTGAGGATGATTCTATTTGAGGCATTCTATCGGAGGAGTTGCAATACTCCCATAGGTTGGAGTGATCCAGTGAACATGGTATTTATTGGATGAGACATGTTGGTGGATATGGAATAGAAAATTTAGGTTTTCAAGAAGAATCTAAAGGAAACACGGGATAGGCAAAAGAGTTATCCAGATCAGAATAGGTTGTTCAAGGAGTTCCAAGTTGGGGAAAAGGTGTACCTACATATGAAACCAAAGAAGTTCTCTGTACGGATTGGATCATGTACAAAGCTAGCACTGCAGCGTTATGGACCCTTCAATATTGTTGAGAGGATTGGGCCAGTAGCCTATCAACTTGCACACCTCCAATACTGAAAGTCCATTATGTTTTCCATGTGTCATTTCTTAAGAAGTATGTTAAAGATGTTGATCATGTGATTGACTGGCTTGCATTTAAGGTTGAATCAGATGGAGAATTCTAGTCAGAGCCTCAGTGTATATTGTAGAAAAAGGTGCTCATGCTTCAAAACTGATCAATCGAGCAAGTGAAAGTGAAATGGAAGTGCTTTGTGCCTGATGAAGCTACTTGGGAGATGTCAGATCAGATGCAAGCTATTTATCCTTCCTTATTTGTTAAATGAGGCAAAGCAGTTTTGGCATGGTGGTTTGGTATGGTGTTTTGGTATAGGTCTTGCTATATGCTTTGTTATATATTTTTCTGATGTTGGCTTATGCACATATGTATATGGATGTAAATACCACCATGAGCTATGTTATGAAGCTCCAATAAGCAGTATCAGTGTCATGTGATTATGATGTTATGTTGTTATGTTTTCATGTTGGTTTTATTCTCGGCAGGTTAATCATTGTAAATGTTGCATCGAGCTAGGTTATAAATATCCATCAATAATATGTTTTTCTTATAGATTTTTTTTGGTTATAGGTGTTGTTGAACACTGAGGAAGGTGTTCCCCCAAGGGGTTAGGTTCTAGAACAGCGCCGGTGAAAATTCCATGTAATAAAAGTTAATAAAGGAAAAGTAATAACCACGACTGATGGGACACTTATTTCGAGCTGAATGTTGGGAAAAAGTCCTAGTGATGGGGATCACTTGTGATTGATTAATGGCTAAGGAAATTGGAAACTGAAATGGCTAAGGCTTTGCAAAGGAAAATGGCATTTTTGGAACATTTATAACTGAAAAAAATGGAAATTAGGAGAAAAAGGAGTTGAAAAGTCATAGGTTGCATGTGATGAGGAAATTGAAGGAAAATAATGGAAAATGAGGAAAATAGAGGCCTCATTCATAAAATGACTTCTCAAAATCAATTGGTAACCTTTTGTCAGTTCAATTTTGGATCTCTCTCATTATTCTCTCTCTCTCTCTCACATATTCTTGGAGGCTTATACTTTTCTTGGAGCACTCTTGTAGTGTAGGTTTTAACACCGTACATAAATTCCCTGCATACAAATTCTAAAACATAGAAAATAAACAATGCGAGAGAATAACACATAAGACACATATACACAGAGATTTTCCCTTGGATCCCAAAACCAGGACTAGCATCTTGATTTTTCATTATTTTTCTGTTAATGTCACAATACATAATTATACATGCTGAAGCATCCAATACCATTGACAGAAAACCATCTCACCCAAAACCATGTGCAAAAACCATGCACGAAACCATAGGTAGGTCTGCCCAAACTAATATAGGGTCCCAAAAAAAAGATTCCTCGGGGCACTGCCCCGGACCCTGTATAGGGGGGTTAACCACCCCTTCAAACCCCTTGTGACCCCTTGTTGCACAACAAATGGGGGGCTCCCCCTATTAACTAGGTAGGATAGTCATGGAAAGAATATAACACAACCCAACATTATCCCACTTTTTGTTTTCCTTCCATGAGGGGCCACAGGAGAGCATAGTCATTTATCCAACCCTGCAATGCCCATTGTTTCTCTACACCAAGAGATCTTCTCAAAGCTCACAGATTTTGTCAATGCATCTACAGTATTCTTCAAAGTGTCCACCTTTACCAGCAACACCTTTTTTTCTTCTATCATATCCCTCACAAAGTGATATTGAACATCAATGTACTTTGTCTTTGAATGATAACAAGGGTTATTTTCCAAGAAAATTGCACTTTGGTTGTTGCAGTCTATCGTTATAGCTCCCTGTACTAGCCCCATACATGAACACAATCTCTGCAACCAAACGACTTCCTTGTTTGCATGAGTGGTTGTTATGTATTCTGCCACTGTATTTGATAATTCCACTAGAGATTGTTTCTTACTCATCCAACAGACTGCACCTCCAAATAGGTTAAACACATATCCACTTGTAGATCTTCTCTAATCTAGATCTCCAGTCTAGTCTGCATCAACAAAGCCATGAATATCCAACAATATGTCCAATCTTGATCTTCCTTGGTAGCACAAACCTTAATCACTAGTGCCACACAAATACCTGAAATCCCCCTTCACTATTGTCCAGTGCTCCTTCCATGGTTTTGACATAAACCTGCTCAATACTCTGTTATGTAACCAACTCAACAAAAAGATAGAAAAGATAGATCAACGCCTTAGAATTCAGCCTCTTCGAGGGGGCAACCTCCTTTACATTACATAAATGAACAATTCTTGGATGATACAAATGACAAAACCTACTTTCTATATATAGGAGTCTAAGGAGTCACAATATAACCGAGCCAACCTAACAATATTAATATAAAGCCACAAAAATAACAATAGAGGGATTCTATGGGGCACAGTAATGACAAAATGGGGACAATAGGGGCACAACAATATTAATAAGGGGAATAACTACAATAGTAATGGGGTAATCACTAGTATTATAGGGGCCCAACATGCCCCTCTCCTTCAAAAAAGTGTTGTCCTCAATGCTTGAGTAGTTCTGGATGCTTCTGTATAAAATTCTCATCCTCCCATGTGGAATCTTCAGCAAATAAGTTCTTCCACTTGATAAGATACTCTGAAATTGATGGATTTCGTAGCTGTCGAGTTCTTGTTTCTATGACTGCTTCTAATTCCAATAAAAATTTTCCTTCCTCGTCAAGTTCTAGAAATATTGTGTGAACTGGGAGCTTATCACCTATAACCTTCTTTAAACATGAAATATGGAGAACTAGGTGCAATCGAGAAGCTGTCGGAAGCTCCAATTTGTATGCCATAGTACCAATCTTTTGCAACACCTTGTACGGACCATAATACTTTGGTGATAATTTATTATCCTTCTTAGCTTGCTTGAGGGACATTTGCTTATATGGTTGTAGCCGTAGAAATACCCAATCACCTACAAAAAAACTTCTTTCGCTGCGATGTTGATCTGCCTACTGTTTCATTCTATTTTGTGCCAACACGAGGTTATCCTTTAAGAGTTGGAGGACTTGTTGTTGATGTTCGATGTGATGTTCCACTGCTTGAACCTTAGAATTTTCTCTTAAATATGACGTGATGGATGGTGGCTGATACCCATAAAGTGCCATAAATGGGGTCATTTTTGTTGCTTTATGGAAGGAAGTGTTATACCACCATTCAGCCAGAGGCAACCATTTGACCCATTGTGTCTATTTATCAGATACAAAGCAACGAAGATATCCTTCCAAACATTTGTCTACTATCTCAGTTTGCCCATCAGATTGAGGATGATAAGATGAGCTATGAGCTAACTGAGTACCAAGACAAGAAAATAATTCTGTCCAAAAATTTCCAGTGAAAATGGGATCTCTGTCACTTACAATAATCTTTGGGTTTCCATGTAGCTTTTGAACTGTTTCCATAAATGCAGTAGAAACTGTACTGGCTTTAAATGGATGTGAAAATGCACAAAAGTGTGCATACTTGGTAAGTCTATCACCTACCACCATGATGACACTCTTTCCCTCAGACTTGGGTAAACCTGTGATAAAATCCATTGAAACCTCCTCCCAAGGTTGGCTTGGAATGGATAAAGGTTGTAATGGACTTGGTGTCGAAATTGTTTCAACTTTATTTTGTTGGCAAACCAAACATTCCGCCACAAACTTTTGAATATCTGATTTAACGCCATCCCAAAAAAAATATTTCTTAACCCTGTGGTAAGTTTTTAAAAATCCTGAGTGCCCTCCTAAGGGAGAAGTGTGCAATTCCATAAGAATCTTTTGTTTTAGCTGGGAATTCTTACAGAGGTATAAGCGATCTTTGTACCATAACGAATCATTTTTCCAGCTAAATGTATCAGACTTACTGGAATCTTGTTGTAGCTTTCTAATAAGTGCCCATAGTTCTTTGTCATTCTTCCATTCCTCCCTTGCTTCATTTATCCATTCTGGTTGGATAATAGAAATCGCACACAACAACGCTTCCACATCCTCATCCTTTCTTGAGAGTGCATCTGCCACCACATTTTTCTTCCCTTTTTTGTAGATGATTTCAAAGTCATAACCCAACATCTTTGTGACCCAATTTTGTTGCTCTTCAGAGGATATTCTCTGTTCTAGAAAGTATTTAAGGCTATCATGATCTGTTTTTTCCTTGAAGTGTCTTTCCATTAGGTAGGGTCGCCATTTCTTAAGTGCATGTAGTATTGCCAACATTTCCTTCTCATATATAGCTTTGTGTAAAAACATTCCTTGATTGGATGACTTTCAAAAGCAATGGTTCTTTCATCTTGCATTAAAACAACACCAATTCCATTTCCTGGAGCATCACATTCCACAATAAAGGTTTTTGTGAAGTTCGGTGTAGCTAAGACCGGTGCTTGGCACATTGCCTCTTTAAGATGTTAGAAGGCCTTTGTTGCTTCTGGAGTCCATGAAAATGCATCTTTCTTCAATAATGTTGTTAGAGGTGCTGATATTCTCCCATTATTCTTAACAAACTTGTGATAATACCCTGTTAACCCGAGAAATCCTCGCAGATGCTTTATGGATGTGGGGATTTTACATTCCTTAATGGCTTTAATTTTGCTAAGGTTTACCTTAACTCCTTCATGAGATACAATATGACCCAGATATTCTACCTCTTGGACTCCAAAGAAACATTTGGATCTTTTTGCATATAATTGTTTCTCCTCCAATAGTTGTAGCACCCTGTCAACATGTTCAACATGATCCTTCCAAGACTTGTTGTAGATTAGTATATCATCAAAGAATACTAACACAAATTTTCTAAGGAATGGTTTGAAAATTGAATTCATCAAACCTTGAAATGTTGAGGGTGTATTGGTAAGGCCAAAAGCATGACCAAAAATTCATAATGACCCTCATGAGTTCTAAATGTTGCTTTCGTAATGTCTTCAATCTTCATTTTGATTTGATGATATCCTGAACGAAGATCCAACTTGGTGAAGTAAATTGATCCATGTAATTCATCCAGTAATTCATCA
>APFE030340982.1:0-23065 GCA_000404065.3 Pinus taeda
ATCTCTAGGAATCCCAAGCCCTAGCTCTAGGATCAATTTTTTCCTAGGCATCCCCAAGGCTAGACTTCAATAGGATCAATTCAACCTTTTAAAGTAAATATTCTTGTTTGGTCCTTTCCCTTCACCTTGTCCAAGATAGGAACACCATTGGTTGTTGCATTCCATCCCCGAACCTGGGCTAGGTCCACCTGGCCCTATGTGGTCCCACTTCTCAATAGAGATTATTTGTCAAGGACCATTTAGGAATCCAAGTTTCCCAAGGATTATAAGGATTGAGAACCTTGTTTATAAGCATATCCTTTCTCCCTCAACCCTCCAATCCTCACCCCTTACCCCTGGTGGACCAAGTCCCTTGCTTAAAGAGCAAGCAAGTTGCATTCTTCACTCCATCCTTGGGAAAGGGTTTTCAGGGTCACTTCTCACCTATCCATTGACATATACTTTACAAGTGATCCCTACACTATCCGGACTCCTCGCATCGGTGAAAGTCCGTAAAGAGCAGGGAGACTTTGCTGTGGTGACAGTGGGCTAAGCCTCCACCATTTCCCTCAACCTAGCAGTTGCCCTCTTAGGAACCCCTTTAGGTCCCCCGCTGGTTTGAGTGGTTACAGGGACCACACAACCAAAATCGGGATTTCCCATGTAGTGCCATCCCTAAAGCTAATGGCCAGTAAAGGAGATCTCGCAGGACTAGTATACAAGGGTAACCATGAAATTGGGCAGTGGAGACAAGAATATAGACCTAACCCACTCTTTCGGCCAAATCTCCCCACCAATCCATGCCCGAAAGTGCCCATGAAAAGTAAACAAGATCACTCAACCAAACCAATGAAAAGTCATACCTTTGGGGTCGGGAGGCCCACCTTGAAACATACATTCATAACAAATGGTCGAGGGACCACAGGGCTGGCTCAGGTGGTGGAGAAAATGGCACATCGAGCTATTTGGGGGTTGCAAAGGGTTGCTGGCTGTTGAATGAGGACCATCTAGGAGAAAAAATTTCTCCTATGCATACTAAACACAGGTGGTGGGTAACATCTGGCTCCAACTGGGACATGAGCTCTTGGGTGTTGGAAAATCGTAAAAGCAGAAAGATTTTCTCTTATTGATAATTACTTGTGATTTCCTTAACTTATTATTATCTTTCTTATGTTCTTCTTTTTATCTTAGTTCATCAAGCAATTACCAAAACCAAAACACGAAGATCAAGGACACTAGAAGTAGGGGCACAACCAGGCAAAAACCCCTATATAGGGGAAATCCCAGTCAAGAACTCTTCCTTCAGTAATTCAAACCAGATACACCAATACCCTAGACCAACAGACCTTCCTCCTCCATCAAGTCAACCCTTAAACTGTTCTTCCAACCTTCAAAGATCAACTGCAATGATACTGCATCAACCTTGCTTCAATACTGCATCAAGGAAAGATTTTTGACCCTACTGCATCATTATTTCGGCTCAACTTCAAGACTAAATTTCAACCCTCCAGCAACTTCATTTCCTTTGCACGTGTGAGACAAGATAGGGAGAATTTCGACTTCCTTAGCAAAATAATGACCTCCTCCTTCGCTAGCCCTTTCCTTCTTTCTTCTCGAATTTCACACTTTTACTGCAATTCAAACTTGTGTGTGATGATTTTCCAAATGAGTCGAGTTGCTCCAATATATAGTGAGTTGGTGAGGTCGAATTCCCCTGTTGAGGCTGACTTGTCCTTCCTTGAGGCCGACTTGATGGAGGTGGCATAATTGACCTATTTTACATTAAAATATTTTTCTTTCTTGACAAATAATTCCCAAGAAGGGTTCTTTACATTATGACATGGACAAAGACCCCTGACATAAACCTTAGAAGCCTTCAATGTAGGCTTTGACCTAAAAACAATTGACCCAAGCATGAAACCCATGCTATTTATAAGTCAATTTATTTAATAATAAAATTTCCTTTTCTTTCTTTTGATACAATTATGAAAATCGACACTAGTTACATTCTTCAACGCTCCGTCTTAACTAGGGAGGTATTCATAATTACCTATATCTATAGAGGTACATGGAAACTCTCAAAATGAACTATGAAGAGTTCAACACACTTAGTACTACGGACTAGATTCCTAGCCAGGATAATCTATCC
This sequence comes from Pinus taeda, assembly GCA_000404065.3. Classification (NCBI taxonomy): domain Eukaryota; kingdom Viridiplantae; phylum Streptophyta; class Pinopsida; order Pinales; family Pinaceae; genus Pinus; species Pinus taeda. The sequence goes on from APFE030340982.1 coordinate 2,129, forward strand.
GGGTGGGATTAAGATGGACTAAAGCTTTTAGCCAGTCTAGGTACCATCATGCTTACTAGTTAACCATCAACCCAGGGATCTAGGTGCATATCCAAGGTTAGAGCTCCAAGACCAACACCACCCTCCCTCTTCGGGATCTAGACATCAATACATAGGTTGGCCCAATGTCCTCCCAAGCATACGCCATTAGATGCTTCATCTCTCCCTAATAACGTAGATATATCCATTTGTCCATGCATGCTTCCTAAGTGTTCGTCCTTCGTACAAAAAGATTTACCTGTTCAAACACAACCCCAATTAGTAATAAACTTACAAATATACATATACAAGTAAACACAAACATTTGGGGCTCTTAATCATCTTGATGCCACTTAGTTATTTATATTCAAATATTCGAAAGCTTTTCATTTCTTCAGCAAGACCAAGATATCCTCAATATATTGCAGATCTATTCATTCTCCGATTTCTTCTCTAAGATATTCATCATGACTATCATAATATGCCCTTCTATAAGGTATTCATCATGACTATCATAATATGCCCTCCAGATCAACTGGGGAGGTGTATTATTTTCTTCTAACCATGCTCCCTCTTAACTTGGGGAGATCAACCACTTCCTTCTTTAATAACATTGAAGAACCTTTCATGGCTTCATTCTTTTTTACAACATCAAGGTCATTTTATTCATATAACTTCCTTCACCATGTTTTATATGAACATCTTCAACATCTTGAAGATTATGTGCCCGCAAAACTTCAATAGCAAGTACAACCAAATACAAATATATAGAAGCATGAAGCTAATTATGTCAATACAATGGAAGCATCAAAACATCCAAACTTCTGATATCAAAAACTTGAATCTAGTTACGAGACACATATGCTAGACATCAACTTCTTGCTAGGGTTTTGTCATAAACCCTAGACTTCATCATCAAGACTTCGAGCAACTGAATCAATATATCAGTCTTATTATATCTAGGGCGTCAATACTACTTTCAGAGATATATGAAAAACTCTTTTATGATATATTGCAAGCCCTAAAATCCATCTTTGAGACATAAAGCCTTAGATATCAATTCTACAATGCATTTGAGGGATCAACAATTTTCAGAATTTATATGTTAGACTCTACTAGGGTTTGTTGCAAATCCTAGATTTTATCAACAAAACTAAATCATAAGGAAACAATATCATCATATCCTAGAATATCAATCTTCTACTAATTTTTTTTACAAATCCTAGAATTCACAAACTATGAGCATCAATAATTAGGTTAGCATACTCACATATACATATCTAGGATTTCACTAGCATATCACAACAATATCTACTAGGGAAACCCAAGACACAAACATCAATACATCAAAATTAAGTATACAACAATTTCATTCAGTCTAGGGTTTTGATCAGACTAATATACACCTAGGGTTTCATTCCTAGAATCTTACTTACAAGGGCTTTGTTAATTCACCAAACCCTAAAGATCTAGGGTTTCAGTTCAGAACATAGACATTAACAACAAACACTAAAGGTTTAGGGTTTTTATCATAACAATACCAAAACATCAAAAGAATAAGAATTCTAGATTTCATCAACAACCCTAAGTAGACTAGGGTTTCATAATCAATATTGACACACCCTTAGGTTAGGGTTTTACCGGTAAACGTCGTTATACCATTGTCATTTGTGGAACTCTCCCTCCAAGATCAAAAGATGGCCTAAAGGAAAAAGGTGTGATAATAATATTGACACCTCATATTCCAATGCATGTCTTACCTCTTCCCTCTTCCCTCTTTTTCTGTTTGATTGCTAGGGTTTTCATCCCATTCATATGTTGAATGGCTGTTTATTATGTAGAGTTTTGGTTTGTTGTTTAGAGCATAGAACCTTGGGAGGGATTCTACGTATAGAGATGAAATCTTGTGCTAAGTACTTGATCCATGTGACCTAGGATGTACACCAATACAAGTGGTGTTAGGGTTTTTGATCAAGTAGAGATCATATGAGCATGGAATCTGTACCAAATTTGTAGCCTAGCTTGGGATTTCTATAGCAGAGTTGTGGCTTGGCTTGAAAGATTCCTTGGGAAGTGTGAGAGAGATGAAAGTGGATTGATTGACCTAGTGTGAGTGCCGGTAGTAAGGGAATGCCCATGTGTTAACATGAGTGCTAGTAATGGGTGTTGCTTGAATCTGCACTTGTATGGTTGGCATTGGGGTTCTTGAGTATTTCAGCGCTATCCAGCTTGGATCCTACAACACTATGTGGAGGGTGTTTTGAGAGAGAGCTAGTAGGCAAACCCTTACCCTCTTCATCTCATAATCCAATGCAGGGTTGCTGTCCACAATGAATACCTGCAATTGGGTGGTAAGTCACTCCTTGGCACCCATTCCATGTGTTTGTACTTTATGTAGCAAAGTATTTGGTTGTTGTTTTGTTGTTGTGTTTCGATAATCATAAGGTGAATTATAATCGATCATGTGTGATGCACTCAGTTACTAGTTTGAATACTTGCAAGTTGTTCCTTCTAATTGTTTGATTAGTATTGCATATGATATATTAGATTGCATCTCCTATTTAACTACCATGGTGGTATGGGGGCATCATTAGCTGATTTATTGAAGCTGATTAACCTTGCATGATAATATGATACCTGAGATGTTGAAAGTTCCAGATTTCAAGGGGTTCCAGTGATATTGTTGCGGCCCAGGGCCCTGGTGTCCAAGGAAGGAGGTTGGGTGCATTACACCATGCTTCATCTCCCGTTTGTAGACACCTTGAGGAGAATGAAGGAAAATCCAGGAAGTTGGCTGATTCCAAAAAGGGACAAGATAAATGCCATTCAACTGAAAATAGGTAACTCTAATGAATAGACTTTTGTAAAAATCTTCAATGTATGTGGTCTTTCCTTGCACAGTTATATTTATTGGTACCAGAAAAATTGTACTTGCTAAAGGTTAAAGCTTGCATTATTTTTCTTAGCATGCAAATTTAGAACTGATTAGTAGGTTTTTAAAACCTATAAGGGAAAGAACATTGTTTACTTTGGAAGTTTCAATTGTATTTTTGATGTTCGACCAAGACTGATAAGAAAACAATATGTGTATGCCATGGCCTTGTTGGTCTATTAGTGCTAATGGGAGAAAATCAATTCCAAAGGTGACTTCAACAACATTTAGCTTGAAAAGTGATGAAAGAGCAGAGAAGCGGAAAGAGGTAAATCACTTTATGGCATTTCACAAGCTGGTTTTGTGGTTGCGAATGCAACAATAGTGAGCTGTTTTCAGTTATTCTTTCTGAGTTAAAATGTTACAATACTGCCTCTTTGCAACTGTCTTAATATATGATCCATTATTTGGAAATACTTTCTCTGCTTGTGTTGGGCATAGTAAAATTACTTCAGAAAATTTTTGGCCTTGCTCTGCGTGTAAATCTTTTGGACTGATAGTTATGATTTGAGGATCTTATGAACTGAAATTTGTAATTCTGCATTCCAAGACTCTTAATATTTAGTTAATGTTTAAATTCTATTAAAATAGTAAGAGCCATTTAACTCCAATGGAAAACAAATCGTGGAATTCTGTAGATAATAGTATTAGAGGTGGTCAAGCAAAGGTACTTATGCTCATCTTAACTGCTTACCTTATCTTTCGTGTATTCTTTCTGTCTAGGTTTAATTTGAATTATGTGGTGTGTAATTTAAAATGAGCTTCTTATCTTAAAGCACAGTTATGAATTAGACCTATTTTGGTTTTTATATTGTGTCGTTCTGAATCAAATTGAAATGTACCAGAGCATATGGACCTTTTTATGGCCATAACATATCTAAATTGATCTTTTAATTCAGAAAAGATCGGTAAATGCTTTTGTAGATCTTGATATTAGTGTAGCTTGTCCCCTCTAAATTGTCATTCTGTTTTCCATGATCTGGTCTTTACAAAGTTCAAACGGAACTTTCTGCTACTGTCTGATGGAATTTTTGGTTTGTTCCAGTTCTATATGAAGTTAGAAGAAAAATTGAATGCCAAGGAAGACGAAAATAACAAAATTCAAGCAAAGACAAAGGTTGGTGGTACCATCTTTTTTTGTTTGTTGAGATTTTGTTGACTCTAATCAGCATTCTAGTTTACAATTTGCATATTTGTTATATAATGAATCACCTCATGGGTGTTTATTATTATATTAACATAGGACATCAGTTCTGGAGAACTCAGAAAACAGTGTTCTTCCCACATGACAGCATAGGGTAGCCTCTGGTAACCTGAAAAGTGACGTTCTCTCTCTAGTTAATGATAATCTACTAATTATTTTTTAACTAAGATTCTGTTTGGTCTTTTTAATCTAGCCAGATATAATTAAGTTTCTGTTACCATTATAAACAGGAAGAAATGGAGGCTGAAATTAAAAGTTTGCGGAGAGGTCTGAATTTCAGAGCCACACCCATGCCTAGCTTTTATCAAGAATCACTACCACCAAAGCAGGAGATAAAAAAGGTACAGGCTATTGCATCTCAGTGGAAGAACGCCCAACTCTTTGTTGTGATACTCTCTATCTTTCTACGAGATATTTTTGTTTGACCAAGTTAGTTCTCGAGGATGGTGCTGCAGTTTTACTTTTATATATTAGTTTTGATTCCAGTTCAGCTCTTACAGAAATTTTCTTATCATTACTGAAGTTTTGGGTGATCTTCTCAATGCTCATTTGCTTCTGGTATTAGGTGCTGGAGTGCTAATGAGATTTCTTGAGGACAAATGCTAACTGCTATTTCCTTTCCTGTTTGATATGCCTAATTTTTTGTAATACCTTCTATATTATCTAAGAAGCATTTCAATGATTGTTGTAGATACCTGTGACTCGTGCTAAGTCTCCAAAACTTGGAAGGAGAAACACAAACTCTGTGACAAATTCAAATGGTACATCCTTTCAATCTCACAAGGCTGTTTCTATCAAAGAAATAAATAAAAGTAATTTGAATGGGAAACATATGAACCGAAATGAGAAGAATGTGGAGGCTCCTGGGTATGCCATTGGCAATTCATTCTCAAAGAAGAATCAGAAGAAGGAAGCCTCCATCAAGTCTGTAAATGAAAAACAATCAAATACTGAGATTTCAATCAGTGAGACTCGTGAAATAGAAGCCATAGACCTTACAGGGGAACTGGGTCTTATGTCACAAGAAGATTATGATAGATCCAAAAAAAAGGATTGTGGCACAGTGCTAGAATCATCTTCAGTTAAAGAAACTGGTCAGCAAACAGCCACTTCATCTTCAGAGGAAACTGCAGATACAACTGCATTGCAGATCGACACCATGTCAGGCAAAGGACAAAACAACCTAGTAAATGCTGTTATTTCAGCATCAATAATTCCCAACTATGATGATATCAAGAGCATCAGAAATGCAGAGACTCTTACAGGAAGCAACGTTGACATAATTGAAGACAATATAGTCTCATATGACTCTGAAGAAATGGTGGCGGTACAAAAATATGTGACAAAGAAAACAGATGAGATGGCAGAAAAAACCAGTGATATGGGAACCTTGGGAAATGGTATTAAAATAAAAGAAAAAGCTCAGCAGCCTGTCTCAGCTGGTGGTAGACAAGAATCAAAGGATAAAGTTGCTAAACCAACAAAACATGAATGGAAAAAATCTGCAATGCTTATTGGGAGTGAAACAATATGGTAACAAAAGTGTTGGGGGCATGTTATTAAATGCAAAACAGAACTTTCAGCCATTGTTGCAGACGTAGCGGTAATTTCCTAAGTTTGGAATATGATGAATATATGATTAAATACATGCAATGTATGTGGTAAGATTGTGGGAAATGGATCAGTATCTATTGCTATGCAGAGAGATCCAAGACTGGCCTGCAGCATGCCAAGGATATCATTATTATTAAGACGTACCAGAAGGCCACTTCAAGCATTAGATACAGCTTTTCCATACAACGAGAGGTCATATTGCCTATTGTACTTTATTTTATTTTATTTTAGGTAAAGTTCATCTATATGTAAGATGGTCCATATGCCAGGGTTTCCTGCTAGATGAAATTGCGGTCAACATTATCAAATCCCTGTATTCTCCTGTATGTCTATCATATTCTAGGGTTTGGTAAGAGTTACGCGTGCAATTGCTGTTCAGTGTTTGTAGCTCTATTGAGCAGTATGGTTGACTGGTAATTGTGAAGTAATTTCCATATATTTTGTCAAATTGTTCAAAGAAATTTTATCTGAGAGATTCACCACATCATATTTTGAGTAACATGTACTGCACTTTACTTCAAATTGACAGTGACACAAGATTTGATGCAAGAGTAAACTTACACCTGAAACACAGGTATTTTCACCTCATCTTAGTCTGCCGATGCAGGTGACCTTGGGCCTGCAGATTGTACACAACAGAAGCAAACTATATCTTTACTGAAACAGGATGAACAACGACAGGGCCACAGCTCTGATTTAAACGCCATAGGAAGCTTATACTGTTAGTTCTAGGTTCCACACAGACTTTATAATTAACAGAAATTTAATCACATCAGACAAGTTATCAAGAATATCAACAACGCTGTATCTGCAATTAATGGAGTTCATAGCTCTTATCAGCGTTACTTAACAGGCTTAGTAGCTCTGTCCTTTATTGCAATCACAACACTCATACATTATCAGGTTTGCTGTCTCTGTTCCTCAATCCATGTGCTCTTACAGGCATGGCAATGACAATCGTACATCAATCAGTGTCCAGGGCTTGTTATTGGCAACATAAGCACAATAATGAGGTGATGCTTCCTTTAACAGAACAAACCTTTGTACAACCAAGAGCAGGTTTCGTGCCTTGCTTGTTCCACAAGAATGTAATAACAGTCTTCCAAGGTCTACAGACGTGCAATTCCCCGATTCTCTATTCTTGAAAACATCATCTAAGTTCTTTGCCCACTATCAAGCTCCACCTGAGCGCCTCTCTAAGCTATCACCAAGCTCCCAAACTACTAAAATCTGCCTCCAGTGGAAATGGTTTCTCCTTTTATAGACCCTCAGCCTCCTTGAAATCTGTTAATCTAAGTTGTCCCTTTCAACTAGGTCGACTTCTCTGCCAATTACCACTTGCCACATTGAGTTTCTCCAACGGCCTAGCCAAAACAAAACAAAACTAAAACAAACGCAATAAGGAAATATTTTTGGGTGATGCGGGATTGCCACTACACCATGGATACTCCTGCATTAGACTCTTTTGGTCAATTGAGTGTCAGCATGCTGCTTCAAGGATTAAATCCTACTTGTGATGCTCGATAAATACTTTGTAATATGTAATCATGAAGCATGCTGCTTAAAGGATTAAATTATACTTGTGATGCCCCATAAATACTTTGTAATATGTAATTATGAAGATAATTCATAAAGGTCCACATATGAAATAGTAATGAGGACCAAAGAGATATGTCAAGGATGAAGATTGATGGAAATAGTTATGAACATGGTTGAATAAGATTATTATTTGTTATAGTCTCCTAATTCTATATAGAGGGACTTATTGTAATCTCGAAAACTTACACAGGGGAATGGAATGATGGAATATAATTTTTCCTCGGAGAGTTTCTCCACTGTAATCTTATGTGTGGAATATATTTATCATGCATTTTAAAGATAACATTTAATATTAAAGCCAAGTTCAAAGTTGTATAATAATAATTCGAATGGGTTGGGAGGCTCAACTCACAGGTTCTCAGCGTTTCTTTTCTTTCTGATTGTATAGCATCACTACTGAATTATTGTATATCTACTCACAATTTGCTTGCGGGACAAATAGATCAGAAACTAAAAAGAAAGAACGTTTTTCAATGCTTGTAAATAAAGCACAGGTCTGAATGTGCACTTGAAGAGAAGTGCGAGTCTTTAAGGAAGGCGCAAACCAAACCTCCATTGATGCTGAGAAAGCACCATTGCTTCTTGAAGGGATTTCCTCTTCTTCACCTTCTGGTAAGCAGTACGCTGACAAACAAAGAGTGAGCAACATTTCAGAGTATGAATTATATTGAAGAGAGTTTCTTCACCATGGAAGAAAATTTACTCCACGGTGCAAACCCTTCATGTCGTCTCTTGAAGTGTGACTTGCTGATCCATCATCCTCCTGCTCCCCGATTGAGTGATATCACGTGTTATAAGCTGCATTTGCATCCAGTTGCTTGAGACCAGTCTATTCCAAATCGAAAGAATGAATTGTTTGGGGCAGCACTTAAAAGGTATTTTTATTTTGTCATTAATTTCACATGGATAATGCAAAACATTCACGTCCCCTCCCAAAAAAATGGTGGATGGGTGGAATGGGGCGTTCCATATATATTATATATTGGAGAGGGAGGAAGATAAATATAGGGTGGGGTAAAATATATTACATATATATATATAATATAATACATCATCCTCCTCCTTCTTCCATATATATATATATATATCTCCACCTCCCCCATCCTATCCCTAATTATAATTCGGAAGAGGGAGGAAATGAATAATATATATAGAAGAGGAAGGAAAGGTGGTGAAAGAAATATATGTATTTATTTATTATTTTTATTTTTTATTTTAAAGAGGAAGAGTGGCCTGCAAAAAAAATAGTGATTTCTATGAAAGTGGCCTTGAAGGAGAAATTAATAGGGAAAACATTAAAAAATGTGGAGAAGAAATATTATATATATATATAATTTTATTTATTATTATTTATTTTGGAAAGGAGAGAGTGGCCTGGCAAAAAAATTATGTATTCTCTAGAAAGGTGCGGGAGAGAATATAGGAAAACATTTAATATATAATATATATATATATATAAATTATATATAATATATTTAATTATTTCAGTGATAGGAAGAAAAACAACCACACTGTGAGAGAAATCTTCTTCAAATAGTGTGTTTTAGGTTATAAGAAAACACAAGCTTCAATGCGCCTTTTCCAAATATAACAACTTTTTCTCACATGGGGCCCATCAAATATATTTTAGATGCCATAAAAATGGATCTAGATTTAAAAAAAAAAACACTTCTCTTAATGAATTTCAAATATAGAGTTGATCTTGTGTGCTTTATTGGGTTCCTAAAAATATAACTATCCTTTCCTAAAAATATACCAAAATTTTCATGGTATTAGAATTAGCTAAAATTCAAACTATGAACATATCACCATACTAGGTTCCAAAAAAAGTTAATCCTTATCATTCCAAAGAAATTTTTAAAGATACAAATATTCTAAATAGACAAACTTCTCTTATTTACCCTAGATTCAAATAACATGCCCATTTCTATAAAGACTACCAAAAAATTTGATCAAGTTTCTAAAATATGTGACTTTCAAGAATCATAAATATGTTCAAACAAATAAATCTTGAAATCAAGACACTGCAAAGGCACTAATCTGACCTCACTCTTTAGGAGCTTTCAACCTCCAATACATTCTCTAAATGTTGCAATAAATCTACTAAGGGAATCTACTACCACTAAAATCTTATCCAACTAATATGAGAGCATAATTGTGATATGTCATCTAGATATAACTATGTAAGAACTACTTGCCAAAAACCTATGTGACCATCAACTCATAAGAAATCAAACCTTGTGGCCATGTTCCAAGTTTGAAAAGCACCTTTGAACCATTGATGTGGAATGATGGATTGACCAACTAGTCCATTGAGTAATATACCTACAAACCATCTACAATATGTGTTCCAAATGGATTTTGGAGAAATCCAAAGTTGGATTGTGACACTAGCTCCAATTGGCAAAATTATTCCTTTACATGACACCAAAATGTTGGCATTATGGCATAGGTGTTGCCTTTGATGGCAACTCTCATATATGATGAATGATGGCAGTTCACAGTGCAACAGGTTAACAACAAAGGATTACAGATCAGACTCCAGAGATTGAAGAAAGAGAATGGTTTAAGAAGTATATGTTGGTTCACTTTGTCCAAGTAGCATATACACGTGTGTCCACAGAAGGCGCGTATATGTATGCACGCACTTTCACAATAAGAAAAGCGTGTATGGATTGGAAACTTAAGGAAATTTAAGAGTAAAGAATACCAGGGGTCAATACCATGGTAATAGCCCACAATATTGAGCGGAGTAACAATTATTTGATCCTATCTAAGAATACCACAAGTTCTAAGTGTTGTTTTGGTCTGAGGTATTGAGAAAGGCTAAAACTATATAAGGAGGAGAAGATAAAAGGGCCATATGTACAAGTGTAAGGGTTTCTTAGGGAATACTTCTATTTGAAGTATATTTTATGTTGCAGGGGCTATGTTTATGATATGATCTGAAATATTTTGTGCACCTTGAATTCAATGTTGGATCAGGATCATGAGACCTGAAATGACTTGTCATTGAATGATTTGATATTGGTTGGGTTAGATATGGTTGCTAACGCATGTTTTATTTTGTAAATGTTATGATCTGGGAATGACTAAAGTCTGGAACAACTGTGAAGTTTTAAGTTAGTATTTGCAGATCTATACGTTGGTTTGCCTTGGTGAAGGCGTGTATACACGCTAGTTCGGTACTTCGAAGTAGCGTATACATTATGAAATATGATGTTTGAAGTTGCAGTTGGTTCTGGTTGTTGATGCAGAGTTCTGGGTTCTGCTCTGTGTTCTAGTGACAGTGTTCTAAATGTTCAGATTGATTGATTGTGATTGTTTCAGTGATGATGGGTTTTCAATGATTAGTTGTATTGCAGTGGTGATTGATTTTGAGATTTAATGTTGTTGATGGGTCCAGTATGAGAATTCGATGAAACATGGCCTTCATATTGTGTTGTTGTGTACCAAGAGTATCCAGTCTGAAAATTTATGAAACGTGGTCCCTGGAGGAAGAGAGAAGGTTGTAGCCTTCTATAGGCCGACACCTACATACTGGTAAACATATCGGCCAGTACAAGGGCCAGGGCGTTGGAGCTTCCTTTCAATAGCAGCTGGAAAACGAGTGAAGGTTGGAGCCTTCTGAAGGCCGGAACCTATGCACTAGTAAACATATCGTCTAGTACAAGAGCTAGGGGGTTGTAGCTCCCTTCCAGTAAGAGCTGGAGAACGAGAGAAGGTTGTAGCCTTCTGCAGGTGGGTGCCTGTGTCCTAGTATGAGTTTGCACCAGTACAAGATTGTAAACAGGTTTTTCTTATATTAAAAGAAGACAGAGACGACAACAGCATGTGGTTTTTCTCCCACATTAGGTTTCCACCTTGAATCTTGGTGTTCATGTGTGTTACTTATGTGTGATTTCTTATGTTGTTATTACTGCACATGGTTATTGTTTAATGGTTAATTAAGTATTGATGCACTGATTAAAGATCAACATATGATGAATTCACTAAATCATAAATTCACTGGATATACGTTGGTTGCCTTACGAACAATTGCGTACACACACAAGTTCTCTTCACTGAAGTAGCGTATATGAATCTGAGTATGAAAAGAAAAAGTTATTGATTTGATAAACACTGATTCACCACCCCCCTCCCCCCTCAGTATTATTCCTAACAATTGGTATCAGCGCAGATTTTTCAGAAGAAGCTTGATCGCTTGAAGGAAGATCTCTCAAGATGAGCAATCACAAAGGAATGGGATCTATCAGACCACCAATTTTCAACAAAGATAACTTAGTATATTGGAAGGCAAGAACTAGAGCTTATCTTCAGTCACTTGGAGTTGAGGTTTGGGCAATTGTGAAAAGAGGACACCAATATCCAACAATAGTCCCCACAGATCCAACTGAAAAGAAATCATATGAAATCAATGCCAAAGCTGTCAATGCTCTATTGGGAAGTCTATTAGAATCAGAATTCGTTAAAGTCATGCAGTTCAACACAGCCAAGGAAATATGGGGCAAAATCATTTAGAGCTACGACGAAGACTCCCAGATAAAATGTGCTAAACTTCGAACTCTCTGAATCCAGTATGAAACTCTCAAGATGTATAGTGATGAAAAAATTTCTAATTATTTCTTACAATTAGATGGGCTTGTAAATCATATGAGAAATCTGGGTGAAGAAATAAAGGAGGCTACTATGGTTGAGAAATTTTTGAGATCTCTATCTTCTAAATTTGAGTCAAAAGTATCTACCATTGAAGAAAAACAAGACTTACAATTTGTTACTATTGTTCAACTTCATGGAATTTTAACTTCCTTTGAAATGAGGAAAGGAGGTCCATTAGATATCAAAGAAGCAACTTTCAAAGCTTCTGCAAAAGGAAAAGAAAAAGAAGATCTCAAAGGATCATGATATATATCAGAAAAAGAAGAGGTAAACTTTGTGAAGAAACTTTAGTGGGGTTCCAGAAGATTTAGAGGTAAGCTTCCCTTCAAATGTTTTGCTTGTGGAAGAGTTGGTCATTATGCTATTAAATGCCCCCATGACAAAGGAAAGATTTATGCAGAAGGTAATAGAATAAGTTATTATACTCATGAAGATAGTGATGGCCTGTCTAATAGTGATGAAGATGATCAAGATATTAAACTACTCATGGCATATGAAAAAGATACCATAGAAAATGAAGATTTCCTTAAAGAAATCACTCAACTGAAAATCTGTTTGGCAGAAAAGGATACAGTCATAGACACAGTGACACATCAACTCACTGAAAAGGACAAGCACAATGAATTATTAGAGTGTGAAGTAGTAAGTCTAAGAAAAGAACTTTAGAAGACAAAAACTATGAATCTTAGATTTGCTAAAGGATCGGAAACGTTAGTTGAAATCATCAAAGTTCAACGTTCTCCTCTTATAAACACTGGTCTTGGTTTTCACGAGACTGTTGAAGGTGAATCTAGCTCACAAGATAAGGCAAGGAACTCTAATGCAAAATCTGAAATGCTCAACAAGGAGATAAGAGGTCAACCCATCAACAACCAAGGAAAGAAAGGCATTAAAGAAAATCATTTACTCTTGACTATGGAAGTGATAATCAATGCTTTCCTTAGATGAATAATGTTGAATGTTTTATATGTCATAATTTTGGACATGTTGTAGCTAGATGCATAAGTAGAATGGTTCAAGCTAATAACTGTCACAGAAAGATCATCAGTTTCCAGGGAATTTAAGGGATATTGTTTTTCTTGCAATATGTTTGGTCACAAATCCATTGGTTGCTATAGAAGGAATATGAAACATATAAGATGTTATACTTGTAACAAGTTTGGCATATAACAAAAGAATGCAGGAGCAAATTTCGGCCAGCATACCAAAAGGAGCAAACGTGATCACAATACAAAGTATTGAAGAAGAAGGAATCGTTGTCAGAAAGATGTGGCATAGCTCAGTATACAGACATAACAAACCTAGGGGGAGCTAAAAGTGTGAAAATTCAGTATTCCAATTCTCATATGCAGTTATTATGAAGACAAGTCACGTATATACCCGAGTTAGAAGCTGCACAGTGCCGTATATGTTGTTTTGTTGAAGAAGCAATGGGACAGACTCAGGAAAATGGGTCTGAAATGGTTCAACCAATTATCAATTAACTTTTATGTTCTGATTGATGATAATTACAGTTTGTTGATGATATGTAGAAGTGTTTTTGGCCTTCATACGTTGTTAATCACTTGATGAATAACTGGTTGATGATGGTGCCTTGATGATTCTTACTGACAAATGCAATGATCAGATCTCACAGTGAACAGTTGGCACAGGTTCAGGGGGAATATATGCTTCTAATAATGCATTGTTGGCATTATATTAGAAGACCTTGGTACATAATGATGCATATGTTGCTGAAGACAGAGGTGGCCTATGATGAAATCTCAGATAATACTTATACTCACTGTTCCACATAGTTGTTTTGATTCAGTTGACTCTTTTGATGAAGGACATATACAGGTTGTTGATCTTGATGCTGCTGACAGATACTTATGGTGCAGATCATATATGGTGTATATCATGGTCTTGTATAGATCGTTGGTATTTTTTATAAATGTCATGTATATCATTTGATGAAAAGGTCATGTAAATTCCTATGATGCAATTTGTAACCCCTCTATGCATGGGAAGGATGATGTAATAAATTTTCAGTGATGTATGAACATTTGGTATATCCCCACTTGGTTTGGTGATTGATGTATGTATGAGTCATTAGTGATAGGAAGGTCATACTCACATAATTGAGTTATTAAGTCATGTTATCTGCAAACTTTGTATGTGCACAGGGGGAGCATGGACAGCGTAGCGCATCATTAAAGGGGGATAATACCTTGGTTTGCACTTTGCCCTTGATGTCAAAGGGGGAGAGTATCTTGGTGTTATTTGATATATCTAACAGGTTTTATAGCATGTCGTAATAAACACCAATATGGTTGCTATCAAGTCCAAATGTGGAGATTGTTGGCATTATGGTACGAGTGTTCTTGATGGCAACTCTCATATATGATGAATGATGGTAGTTCACAGTGCAATAGGTTGACAACAAAGGATTACAAATCAGACTCCAAAGATTGAAGAAAAAGAATGGTTTAAGAAGTATACGTTCGTTCACTTTGTCAAGTAGCGTATACACGCGGGTCCACAGAACAAAAGGCGCGTATATGTATGCTTGCACTTTCACAAGAGGAAAAGCGTGTATGGGTTGGAAAATCAAGGAAATTCAAGAGTAAAGAATAGCAAGGGTCAATACCATGGTAATAACCCACAATATTGAGCGGAGTAACGGTTATTTGATCACATCTAAGAATACCACAGGTTCTAAGTGTTGTTTTGGTATGAGGTATTGAGAAAGGATAAAAATATATAAGGAGGAGAAGATCAAAGGGCGATGTGTACAAGTGTAAGGGTTTCTCAAGGAATACTTTTATCTTAAATATATTTCATGTTGCAGGGGCTATGATTATGATATGATCTAAAATATTTTGTGCACCTTGAATTCAATGTTGGAATAGGATCATGAGACCTAAAATGACTTGTCATTGAATCGTCTGATAGTGGTTGGGCTAGATCTGATTGCTAATGCATGTTTATTCTGTAAATGTTATGATCTGGGAATGACTGAAGTCTGGAATAGCAGTGAAGTTTTAAGTTAGTATTTGCAGATCTATACATTGGTTCACCTTGGTGAAGGCGCGTATACACACTAGTTCGATACTTGGAAGTAGCGTATACATTATGAAATATGATGTTTGAAGTCGCAGTTGGTTATGGTTGTTGATGCAGAGTTCTGGGTTCTGCTCTATGTTCTGATGATAGTGTTTTGAATGTTCAGATTGATTGATTGTGATTTGTTTCAGCGATGATGGGTTTTCAATGATTGGTTGTATTGTAATGGTGATTGATTTTGAGCTTCAATGTTGCTGATGGGTTCAGTATGAAAATTGGATGAAATGTGGCCTTCCTATTGTGTTGTTGTGTACTAGGAGTATCCAATCTGAAAATTTATGAAACATGGTCCCTGGAGGAAGAGATAAGGTCGTATGCTTCTGTAGGCCGGCACCTACGTACTGGTAAACATATCGGCTAATATAAGAGCTAGGGGGTTGGAGCTCCCTTCTTGTAGCAACTGCAAAACGAGTGAAGCTTGGAGCCTTCTACAGGATGACGCCTACGTTCTAGTAAACATATCGGCTAGTACAAGAGCGAAGGGGTTGTAGCTCCCTCCAGTAGAAGATGGAGAATGAGAGAAGGTTGTAGGCTTATGTAGGTGGGTGCCTACATATTAGTATGATTCCGCACCAGTACAAGATTGTAAACAAATTTTTCTTATATTAAAAGAAGACAAAGACGACAACAACATGTGGTTTTTCTCCCGCATTGGGTTTCCACCTTAAATCTTGGTGTTCATGTGTGTTGCTTATGTGTGATTGCTTATTCTGTTATTACTGCACATGGTTACTGTTTAATGGTTAATTAAGTATTGATCCACTGATTAAAGATCAACATATGATGAATTCACTGAATCATAAGTTCACTAGATATATGTTGGTTGCCTTACGAACAATTGCGTACACACGCGAGTTCCCTTCACTGAAGTAGCGTGTATGAATCTGAGTATGAAAAGAAAAAGTTATTGATTTGATAAACACTGTTTCACCACCCCCTCCCCTCTCAGTATTATTCCCAACAATTGGTATCAGAGCAGGTCTTTCAGAAGAATCTTGATCGCTTGAAGGAAGATCTCACAAGATGAGCAATCACGAAGGAATGGGATCTATCAGACCACCAATCTTCAACGGAGATAACTTAGTATATTGGAAGACAAGAACTAGAGCCTATCTTCAACCACTTGGAGCTGAGGTTTGGGCTATTGTGGAAAGAGGATACCAATATCTAGCAGCAGTGCCCACGAATCCAGCTGAAAAGAAATAATATGAAATCAATGTCAAAGTTGTCAATGCTCTATTGGGAAGTCTATCAGAATCAGAATTCGTCAAAGTCATGCAGTTCAACATAGGTAAGGAAATATGGGACAGAATCATTCAAAGCTATGAAAGAGACTCCCACGTAAAACTTGCTAAACTCCAAACTCTCAGGATCCAGTATGAAACTCTCAAGATGCATAGTGATGAAAGTATTGCTAATTATTTCTTACGAGTAGATGGGATTGTAAATCATATGAGAAATCTTGGTGAAGAAATAAAGGATGCTACTATAGTTGAGAAAATTTTGAGATCTCTATCTTCTAAATTTGATTCAAAAGTATCTGCCATTGAAGAAAAGCAAGACCTACAATTTGTTACTATTGTTCAAATTTATGGAATTTTAACTGTCTTTGAAATGAGGAAAGGAGGTCCATCAGAAATTAGAGAATCCACTTTCAAAGCTTCTACAAAAGGAAAAGAAAAGGAATATCTCAAAGAATCAAGATATATATCAGAAGAAGAAGAGGTAAACTTTGTGAAGAAACTTCAGCGGGGTTCCGGAAGATTCAGAGGTAAGCTTCATTTCAAATGTTTTACTTGTTGAAGAGTTGGTCATTATGCTGCTAAATGCCCACATGACAAAGGAAAGATTTATGCACAAGGTAATAGAAGAAGTTATTGTATTCATGAAGATAGTGATGGCCTATCTAATAGTGATGAAGATGATCAAGATATTAAACCACTCATGGCATATGAAAAAGACGCCTTAGAAAGGGAAGATTTCCTTAAAGAAATCACTCAAATCAAAATTTGTTTGGCAGAAAAGGATACAATCATAGACACAGTGACACATCAACTCACTGCCAAAGACAAGCGCAATTAAATATTAGAGTGTGAAGTAGTAAGCCTAAGAAAAGAACTTGAGAAGACAAAAACTCAAAATCTTAGATTTGCTAAAAGACTGGAAACGTTAGATGAAATCATCAAAGTTCAGCGTTCTCCTCTTATAAAGACTAGTCTTGGTTTTCATGAAACTGTTGAAGGTGAATCTAGCTCACAAGATAAGGCAAGGAACTCTAATGCAAAATCTGAAATTCTTAACAAGGAGATAAGAGGTCAACCCCATAAACAACCAAGGAAAGAAAGACTTCAAAGAAAATCATTTACTCCTGACTATGGAAGTGATAATCAGTTCTTTCCTCAGACGAATAATGTTGAATGTTTTATATGTCATAATTTTGGACATGTTGTAGCCAGATGCAGAAGTAGAATGGTTCAAGCTAATAACTGTCACACAGAAAGATCATCTATTTCCAGGGATTTTAAGGGATATTGTTTTTCTTGCAATATGTTTGTTCACAAAGCCATTGGCTACTATAGAATAAATATGAAACATATAAGATGTTATACTTGTAACAAGTTTGGGCATATAGCAAAAGAATGTAGGAGAAAATTTCGGCCACCATACCAAAAGGAGAAAACATCATCACAATCCAAGGTATTGAAGAAGAAGGAATCATTGTCAGAAAGATGTGGCATAGCTTAGTATATAGACATAACAGGCCCAGGGGGAGCTGAAAGTGTGAAACTTCAGTGTTCCAATTCCCATACGCAGTTATTATGAAGACAAGTCACGTATATACGTGAGTTAGAAGCTGCACAGTCACGTATATGTTGTTTTGTTGAAGAAGCATTGGGACAGACATAGGAAAATGGGTCTGAAATGGTTCAATCAATTATCAATTAACTTTTATGTTTTGATTGATGATGATTATAATTTTTTGATGATATGTAGAAGTGATTTTGGCCCACATAAGTTGGTAATAACTTGATGAATAACTGGTTGATGATGATGCCTTGATGATTCTTATTGAAAAATGTAATGATCATATATGATAGTGAAAAGTTGATACAGGTTTGGGGGGAGCATATGCTTCTAATAATGCATTGTTGGCATTATATTAGAAGACCTTGGTACATAATGATGCATATGTTGTTGAAGACAGAGATGGCCTATGATGAAATCTCAAATAATACTTATATTGATTGTTCCACATAGTTGTTTTGATTCAGCTGACTCTTTTGATGAAGGACATATACAGGTTGTTGATCTTGATGCTGCTGACATATACTTATGATGCAGATCATATATGGTGTATATCATGGTCTTATTTAGATTGTTGGTAT
Organism: Pinus taeda; assembly: GCA_000404065.3. Lineage (NCBI taxonomy): Eukaryota > Viridiplantae > Streptophyta > Pinopsida > Pinales > Pinaceae > Pinus > Pinus taeda. The sequence goes on from APFE030340982.1 coordinate 20,646, forward strand.
TTGTTATAAATGTCATGTATATCATTTGATGTAAAGGTCATGTAAAGACCTATGATGCAATTTGTAACCCCTCTATGCATGGGAAGGATGATGTAATAAGTTTTCAGTCATGTATGAACATTTGATATATCTCCACTTGGTTTCATGATTGATGTATGTATGAGTAGTTGGCGATAAGAAGATCATACTCACATAGTTGAGTTATTGAGTCATGTTATAATGCAAACTTTGCATGTGCTCAGGGGGAGCATGGACAACATAATGCATCACTAAAGGGGGAGAATGTCTCGGTCTGCCCTTTGCCCTTGATGTCAAAGGGGGAGAGTATCTTGGTGTTATTTGATATATTTAATAGGTTTTAAAGCTTGTTGTAATAAACACCAATATGGTTGCCATCAAGTCCAAAGGGGGAGATTGTTGGCATTATGGTACAGGTGTTGTCCTTGATGGCAACTCTCATTTATGATGAATGATGGTAGTTCACAGTGAAACAAGCTAACAAAAAAGGGTTACAGATCAGACTCTAGAGATTGAAGAAAGAGAATGGATTAAGAAGTATACACTGGTTCACTTTGTCCAAGTAGCGTATACACGTAGGTCCATAGAACAAAAGGCGCATATACGCATGCACACACTTTCACAAGAGGAAAAGCATTATGGATTGGAAAATCAAGGAAATTCAAGAGTAAAGAATACCAAAGGTCAATACCATGGTAATAGCCCACAATATTGAGCGGAGTAATGGTTATTTGATCCCATCCAAGAATACCACAGGTTCTAAGTGTTGTTTTGGTCTGAGGTATTGAGAAAGGCTAAAACTATATAAGGAAGAGAAGATCAAAGGGCCATGTGTGCAAGTGTAAAGGTTTCTCAGGGAATATTTCTATCTGAAGTATATCTTATGTCGCAAGGGCTATGATTATGATATGATCTAAAATATTTTGTGCACCTTGAATTCAATGTTGGATCAGGATCATGAGCCCTGAAATGACTTGTCATTGAATGATTTGATATTGGTTGGGCTAGATCTGATTGCTAACCCATGTTTTATTCTGTAAATGTTATGATCTAGGAATGATTGAAGTTTGGAACAGCTGTGAATTTTTAAGTTAGTATTTGCAGATCTATATGCTGGTTCGCCTTGGTGAAGGCATGTATATACGCTAGTTCGATACTTCAAAGTAGCGTATACATTATGAAATATGATGTTTGAAGTTGCAGTTGGTTTTGGTTGTTGATGTAGAGTTTTGGGTTCTGCTTTGTGTTATGGTCACTGTGTCCTAGTGACAATGTTCTGAATGTTCAGATTGATTGATTGTGATTTGTTTCAATGATGATGGGTTTTCAGTGATTGGTTGTATTGCAGTGGTGATTGATTTTGAATTTCAATGTTGCTAATGGGTCCAGTATGAAAATTGGATGAAACGTGACCTTCATATTGTGTTGTTTTGTACCAGGAGTATCGAGACTGAAAATTTATGAAATGTGGTCCCTGGAGGAAGAGAGAAGGTCGTATCCTTATGTAGGCCGACGCCTACGTACTGGTAAACATATCAGCCAGTACAAGAGCCAGGGGGTTGGAGCTCCCTTCCAATAGTAGCGCGAAAATAAGTGAAGGTTGGGACCTTATGTAGGTCGTTGCCTACGTACTAGTAAACATATCGGCTAGTACAAGAGCTAGGGCATTGTAGCTCCCTTCTAGTAGAATCTGGAGAACAAGAGAAGTTTATAGCCTTCTGCAGGTGGGTGCATGCGTACTGGTATGAGTCTGCACCAGTACAAGATTGTAAACCGATTTTTCTTATATTAAAAGAAGACATAGATGACAACAACAAGCGGTTTTTCTCCCGCATTGGGTTTCCACCTTAAAACTTGGTGTTCATGTGTGTTGCTTATGTGTGATTGTTTATTCTGTTATTGCTGCACATGGTTACTGTTTAATGGTTAATTAAGTATTGATGCACTAATTAAATATTAACATATGATAAATTTCGAGGGACGATCCCTCAGCGGTTCCAGAGGTTCCCTCTAACCCTCAGATTTCCCAGAAGCGCTCTCATCTCTCTTTGTCCTCAGAATCTGAGAAGGATGCTCAGCCGTCAGAACAGAATAATCTACAACTTGTTACGAGTCAGCCAAGTTCCACTGGGTGGATAAAAGTGAGCAAGAAAAAAGGAAAAAAATGTCGTTATGTAGAAAATAACCCTTCGGGGTAGCTTCTCTGCTCAGTTTTTTCAGATGTAATCCTTTGCTCTCTATGGCCATTCTCGTGTCTCTCTCTATGGAACGAGGTTGAGGTCCCTTCACCTTCGGTTCCCCTGTTTCTCTGATCTGCCTGTTTCCAGGCTTGATTGTACTATATTTTTTTCCTTTCTTAATAGATTTAGTCTTTATTCAGAAAAAAAAAAAAAAAAAAAAAA